>OVAN01014279.1:0-12163 GCA_900406275.1 Anastatica hierochuntica | reverse complement strand
CTCGGTTCGGTTCACCCCTTCGGTTTGGCCTTCCGGTCCGGTTTCCTTTCCAGTTTAGATTTCAGCTTCGGTTTTCTCCGAACCGATTCCCGGTTCGATTTCCACTTCGGTCCGGTTTTCCCCGCCGGTTTGGTTTTCTCCACCGGTTTTCTCCGGTTCGGTTTCAGGTGTGGGTCCCACGGGTTGCTTCTCCTCCAAGTTACCTGAAACCCTAGCTCCACTTTGCTTGGTCCGCAAGCCGTCGCTGCCCATTAGGGTTTCTCCAAAACCCGAGCCACGACGGGCTCCTCCGACCACTCTCGGGCCACCACCGCCGCTCGACGCCGCCTCCTGAGTCGCCACTACANTCCAAAACCCGAGCCACCACGGGCTCCTCCGACCACTCTCGGGCCACCACCGCCGCTCGACGCCGCCTCCTGAGTCGCCACTACACCACGGGAGCCTCCGATCGTCGCCACAGCCCCGCCACGAGCCGCGATCACACCAATCTCCCCGCGACAACCCTCGGTCCATGGCTGTCCTCCACCGATCGCCGCGGTTTCGGCCTTCTCCGACGTCGTTCCACCTTCTCCGACCACCACGACGTCCTCCCCCACTTCCGTAGCCTTCTCCGACGTCAAAACCACCACCACACAACCCTTCACCTTCTCGGGTTCGATCTCCTCCCTCACCACCACGCCGATTTGGTTCCGCCGGCTATTCTCCTCCATCGAAGCGCACGACTCCTCCTCGCGTCGCACTTCTCCCCGGCGGCGCACCGCTTCTCCTTCCTCGGGCTCTCCTCGTCTCATCATCTTCTCTTTTTTTTTTCTTTTTTTTTTTGTTGCGTGAGTGTGTCGAGAGAGAGGAGAGAGCTTTTAGGGTTTTAGTGCATGGGAATCGGGTCGGGTCGCGGGTCTAGGACCGGGTAGGGCTATTGGGTCGGGTTTGGGCCTGGATTGGGCCGGGTATTACAGTTGCATTCATGAAATTTCCCCATCCGTCAGTAGGAGGTATGGATATTTGTTTTTAGTGTTGTGTTCTGATTATTTTTGTGTTTAAAAATTTTTTGTGCAACTATACGGAAATGTTCTTACACAACCTCATGTGTTTTCAGGAACACCTAGAAAATTATCAATCTTATGTAATTATCATGTCAAATTAAATAGTAAGGATGCCTT
Source organism: Anastatica hierochuntica (assembly GCA_900406275.1). Lineage (NCBI taxonomy): Eukaryota > Viridiplantae > Streptophyta > Magnoliopsida > Brassicales > Brassicaceae > Anastatica > Anastatica hierochuntica. Next base: position 11,003 of record OVAN01014279.1, on the reverse strand, counting down.
CCAATGTTCTTTTTTTTATTTGTTGTTATTATTTCAAAATTTCGTGCCTGGTTACATCATTTGTTTTCTCATTTGTTCTTTAATAATTGTTCAGTGATAAGGTAAGAGAAATATTAACGGGCAAAGCATGGTGATGTTGATGACGAAATGGCTGATGATGATAAAGGATGAAGATGAGTCATGGGTTACTAAGATTCTGATGATACGGATAAAGATGAGACAAACGGATCACATGGGGTGGAAGGAAGGGTCAATATAATGATGGAGATAATGTAAAATATGAGGTAATGAGTGTTGTGGGTTTTTGACAACTGCTACACCTGCTGATTATTTTACCTCCAATACTTTTCATTTGAAAGCTAGATTCTTCTCTGCATATTTTCTATTCTCTCTTTAAAAAAAAGCATCACGTATGTTGTTCTTAATGTGGTTTGATGTGATTCTGAAGCTCTTATCAAGTGATGACGAGGACCTTAAAGAGGAAGAAGCGGAGGTGTTAAGACGAGATGGAGAACAAGGTGGATCCATTACATGCAGAAGATGATAGTGAAGAAGATAGCGACAGAGAACTAACCATGGAGATGGGTCATGGGTTACTAAAAACCATCATGTCGTTGGATTCTATCCAATTGCTAAGACAATTGACGCATCGTTTTGTTAACTTTGGCAGGAAATTTCTGTAAAAGGTAAAAAGGCTACAAAATTCAACACAAATAAAAAGAGAAAGATGACAAAGAAACACATGTTGAACACATCAAGAAAGACAAACTTTTTGTCAAAAGAAGAGAAAATGGATGTAGTATATAGGTCAATCTCTTGAAACTAACTTAGAATAAAGAGTAAATTCCTTAGGTGAGATGAACAAGAACACATTGACACTGTCACGAGCTTGAGAAGGGGATTACCCATGTCTCCAACTTGGAGAGTGAGAAAGAAGTGATTCAAATATCACTAGAAGAGGAGAAGAACGAATCAAAAAAAGCTAATGAAAATTCTCTTTACTATAAAATTTGAAAACACCTCCGTAATTATTTTACAATAGTTATATTAGGAAAGACATAGAGACATTTAAAACCAAACCAATAAAAGTCGGTTCTCAAATCTAGAAATGTACCAAACAAATGGAGTAATCCAAATAATTTGATATTCTTAAAAAGAAATTTGATACCTTTTTGTAAGAAATGTAATATTATGGAATAGAACTGAAACCAAATAATACATTAGAGAATATATTTTATTTTAGTGAGATTATGGAAGTTGTGATTTGATATTAAAATTCTCTATAATTCCAGTTACATCATGTGATTTGAATCTTTGAATTTTTAACTAATAAATTCTACAAAAATATTTAAAATATATTGTATTTTCTTCCATTAATCTTATTTCCTTTATCCATGTCAATCTAAACGTATATTGATTTTACAATCTATAGAAAGGAAAGATCAATCATTTGTTGTTTTTCTAGTGTTAGTATGAACGATATTAAAATGCTAGATAGTTAGAGTGTAAAATATTGTGTTAAGCATCAAAAAGAATTTGGTCTAAAACGGGTTTTAACAAAACAATTTGCTTTTTAGTTTTATTTGTTATATGCTAAGTCGAGTTACCAAATTATTAGCTAAACCTTTTACCCTGAAATCGCGAGTTATACTTTGTGTGTTGGTGTATATACAGAGGCAGCCATCCAATGATCTCCTCAATTTGCTATTTTATATTTGTAATTAATCGATGTCAAAAAAAATTGTAATTAATCACAAAGTCATACCAAAATAAACATAAGCAATTTCATTATGGATTAGCCGCATTGATTCCAAAAAATGGAAAAAAGGTTTGACATGAAATTACATTATGCATTGTCCATAAGATCATCTATTAATTTTAGTAATATTAAATGAAAAATTAAAAAAATACTATCGTTGTCATATATGTGAATTATGCTAAACGCTAATCTTTGTCATATTGGGAAAATAAATTGGTTTGTGATGTGATATGAGAATATCTGAAATCAAAGCTGAGACAAAGACTTTCTATGAAAGATGTTATTAACATAACTTCTAAGAAAGCTTCGCTAAGATCTTTTCTATTTTGGTGGACAAAGCGGGAGATCTTGCTCTCTTAAGACATAAGAATTACAGGATTTCTTTTGTCATCCTATAAAACAATTTATGCTTCCAAATTTGGTTTTGTGCTTTTAAAGGAAAAAACTATTACTATTTTTAAAACATGTAATTTCATTCAATTCTATTATAATAATGTAAATTAATATTTTTATTATCGAAGAAAGTTATAGTCATTAAAAATTAAATAAATAATAATAAAATACATTCTAATTTTATTCGGAGTTCAATTTTAAAACGTAAATATTATAGAACCTTCGATTATTTTTCAACACCTTAAATCTTTATTTGTTTTTATAGCTAATAAATTTCAAATTTCTTCATGTACTTGGATCACAAATGCGTAACTATCAAATTTGAAAATAGCTTTAATTTAATATTTTAAGTAAGAGAAAATTAGGTATAACATCCAAAAATAAAACACTTTATACAAACTAACACCTCCAAAAAAAGTTGTCCTCCATATTTTAATCCTTCACGGAATGAAAGTAGATTTGTCAAATTTCCTATATATATTATTATTTTTAGCCTTTCTAAAACTTGAACAATTATTTCTTTGTTATTTCAAAAATTTACCCTTTAGATTATATATAATATAATAATTCAAACACAAATCCGCGCGTAGCGCAGAACCATCCCCTAGTACTAATTAAAAGGAGCTGCTTTTGAGCTCTTATCGCACCACATCAGCTTCTAAGAAAAGCCTCATCTCTTCGCCACATCATCTCTTTGGGACCCACGCGAATCCTTCTCTTTCCACACCAAATCGTAGTGTCACCTTATCTAATGCTTCTAAAGTATGCCATGCAATTTTTTCCTCCTGCATTTCTGAGATGACACGTCAAGTGTATTTATTACCTATTCAAGATTAAACCATTTCTTTGGGCTTGGACTCTAAAAGCCCATCATCCTCTTCACCTATAGATCCGAAACTAATAACCCTTTCCCATCATCACACTTTGTCTTCCTCTCGCCTTCTTCATAGTCGTTTCCAAATCTCCTAGCCGCTATTCCTTTAGACTAATTATCACCCTTCTGTCTCCCTCGGCCGTTTAGCACATTAAAATCCTAAGAAAAAATGCCTTAGATGCCTTCTCCCTTATCTGAGCTACTCCACCACCATCCTATAAAGCCGGCACACTTCTCTGTCTCAAATTATCTTAAATCGCGCAGCTAATTTTTAAAGTTACCATGGCATCTTCGAACCAGACAAACCCTTCTACCCCCATGACTTTCAAGAAACTCGCCGACTCCTTCTACCAATTCGGCTACACCGACGTCGTGGCCTGGTTAATTCACTCCTCGGAAGTTCAAAATTTCAAAGTGGGCAACTTGCTGATGGACTTCCAACTTCTTCTCATAGAATCCACTTATCTATTCCGTTAATTAATCTTACAACATCATTTTCTGTATAAAACTAAGTTTGGTATTTCCCAACTATCTAAAAAATGGTGTGGTAATATATTTCCCGTGTAATGCATTGCACATGAATGTAACTAGTGAACCATCATGATTATTCTTTTTAATGCTCAGGTGTAGAAAACAGTAAGAAGTCATCTTTATGATTATCTCAATAAGCTCTTTGTTCAGTTTTAGTATTCAATCGGTGGGAGTCTTATGCATTTGAAAGAGTCAATTGTTCTTTGATTCACTTTTGGGTGGTCCATTACAATAATGAATAACTAAAGTTCATTGGTCGCAAAAAAAAAACTAAAGTTCATTGACGAAATAGCTCGATTCTGTTCTTCATGATTTAAAGTCTTTAACAATCCGATCATCAGCCTTCTCAGAACTTGAATCTTCTATTGGATGAGAATTTACAATATTTTTTGGGTGCATCAATCGAAAGATAGAGCCCTGTAACTTGAAAACGGTCAATTTACATTTATATAGGCTATAGACGGGTGGTGATGATTGGTTTCCTCCTCCACCAAAGGTTATCATCGATAAAAAAAGAGAGTATGGTGAAAACTCAACCATTAAAGCATTAAGGTAGTTTTATATGTCAGTATTTCTCATCTTTATGTCTCCCCTGTCGTTGATAAAAGCTATTTTTTTGTACTTTCACTATATAATGTTAACTTTGGACCTGCAAAGTTTTCTTTGTATTTGTCAACGCGCTATGGTGATACGATTTTGTTGAATCCATTGTCGATTCCTTTTACTTTGTTTTGACTATTCCCAAGTGGTTCAACTGTTACATTGCTCCTAATTCCTGTTTGAAGTATGTAATGTAAGTAAAAGAAGATGGAGCTATGACCTTCACAACAACTATAGCAAATGTGATATTGGAAGTCGAGGAGTCTGCTCAAAAGGGAAATTGAAGTAACACTCAAACCATCCTCGGTGACTGCTACTCAAGCACCCATCACGGCTTAATGACATTGGCATTACAATACATGACAAAGATGAACACAACAAATTTCTCTTTGGTCATTTACCAAAAAAAAAAATCTCTTTGGTCATATTAGCTACACGGTTTATGCGGTAAGTTTTTACACTACATGCGATGTGCTACCTGACTTACAGAAGGAACTTCATGGTTTTGAACAGAACAAATAGCAACAATAGACAAATAACTTCATGGTTCTTAAAGCTACCATGTCTGAGAAATCGCCAAGAGGGACAAAGATTTCTTCATAGAAGAGTGATCAATGGGACCACGATACAACCAAACGCGCTGATGGAAGGAGAAGAAAATATTCATGCTACGAATGTGAAAGATTGGATTTTTCATAAAGCTTTGTATAAGATTAGATTTTGTGGTTTCCATGACGAATAACAAGAATTACAATACATGAGGCAAAGGCAAAAAGGATTGCAGCCTAACGTTTTTATCTTGCATTTTATTAAAATTTGTGTGTATGCACCCCTCGATATATATATATATATATATATATATATATATATATAACTTTGGAATTACCATAAAAAAAAAACATAGAATTTTGAAGTTTGTGGTTTAATTGGTTAGTATGTGTAAAACATTGAAGAAATCATGATATTATCTCATTACCATTTGTTCTCTTTATTGAATTTATAAATTTAAACATAGGTAAAACATTTAAATATTTTAAAAGTTAAAAGCAATTATTATATGAAACAAAAAAAAATTTTAAATGTGCAGTATCAAACGTATAACGGTGAGATGGTTTTCATTGTCACGGCAAGGGACACATTCTTCTGTGAAGACTAATGGTACTTAAAGATACTCAATTTATTTATGAAAGATGTAATATTGAAATATAAGACGATACATAAAATTTGATAAAACAAATCATTAAACTAATTTTTTAATTTATTTATACACTTCATTTTTTTAATCAGAAATCATTCATATTCGACTTATTAAAACTTCACATGGAAGTACCAGAAGAATTTAAAACATGCTTTATGTGAAAGATGAATAAAAGAAAAAAACACAAGAATAAAATGACGACACAATCAGAAATAATTTTTATTCAACTTATTAAAACTTCACATGGAAGTACCAGAAGAATTTAAAACATGATTCGCCAATGCGTCAACAATACGGTTATGCGAATGACGAATAAAAGAAAAAAACACAAGAACAAAATGACGACACAACTGTTCGAAAATCACTAAGAAACATATGAATTTAAACACTTCATATGATTGGAAATTATAATGAATTTAACAAAAATACTAATAATTGAACTCTCTTATAAATCAATATTTTGTAGTTTATTGATTAATACTCTATAAGGACCTTTAAAATCTAAAGGTTCTAACATTATTAATTTATAAAAGTTTTATTGTACTTTTTAGAAAATTTGTTCGTAATACTACAAAATAAAATAAAACACCGTTTATTGCACCTACAAGAAGTATTAAAGATAGGTACAATATCGTTTTTTTTGTTCATCTTTTTAAATTGTTGTATAATATCTCTACCACTTTCATATTTTTCATTGTTTTCTTAACTTCAAATAAATATAAACTAAATGTTTGGCCTCACATTATTGGCTAGTTTTCGTTAGACGAAAAAGTACGATTTTTGAAATCCAACGTTAAACTGAAACAATACAAAAAGTTTATTGTTCTTTTAGCTTGACATTAAAATTTTTACTTTAAAAATGTATTTTAGGTATATAAATAAAAAACAAAAAAAAAGCAAAGATATTGCCGCTTGAATTAACCAAAAAATATAATTGATCTTAAAACTAAAATTACAAAATGACCAAATTAAGGAATGGAAAGATAACTAACAATAAAAACAGAACTTTGATACAAGTAGAACATGCAAAAAATGCAAGAAAACAATGAAGAACATACATTCACATTCGAGATTATGGGTAATATAACATTATTACTTACATATAATATAAAAAAAATAAAAAATAAAAAACTCATAAATATATTATTTTGAAACTTTTTCGATTAAAATTATATAACAACAAAAAATAACCAAACAACCCGCACGTAGCGCGGAACTCACCCTAGTACTAATGGATGTGATCATAAAATGATACAATAATCCTTTGTTTAGTAATTAAAGTAAACTAGGTGGTGCCCACGAATTCGAGGCTGTAAGTAGGCATGGACAAAACACTTGAATCCGAAGAATCAAAGAGAATGTGACCCCAAAAAGTGATACGGGATCTGAACTGAAATCGAGAAAATATTTGTATGGAAGCAAAACTTCAATAGATGAAAAATTGAAACCGATCTCGGCACGACTCCAAATATTTCGAGTATCCAAAAATACCTAACTTATAATTATATACTTAAAATATGAGTTACTTTAGTTATAATATCCAAACTAATTAAAATACCATAAATATCCGGATTATCTCGAAAAATTGGATTGTTGGGGTTTTACTTATATTTGTATTTTTTTCTACATAACTTAAATAGGTATCAAACCTAGAAAGATAAGAACCGAATAGAACTTAACAATCTAGCCCCGAAAACTCGTAAGATTTAACTATAATGTGATATCTTTATATTTACTTATCATAGCAAAATATAGAATATTCTTTAGATATTTTTCATTTATAATAATTAAAATGTGATTTTTTGTTATATATTTTCTAATATTTTAAATTAAAAATGAAAAACTCTTCAATTGCTTGGTTAGCAATTACTCAGTAACGAAAACATTTTCTAAATGAAAAAATCATTGTAAAGTCTCCATCAAATATACAAAATTGTTTTTAAAATGTTGAATGTAAAGATTTGATATTTTACTCAGTTTCTTCTCAAATTATTTTCTACTTCATTTAAATCAAGTTAAAAAGTCAATTTTACATATTAAACATTTAATAAACAAACAATAAAAATCGATATTAACATGCAAAAAATAAAAAAATTTATAAAAATATCGATAATTTAATTTAAATCAAGTAAGATTGAATTCCGTGTAAATATGATTATACGTATAATTTTGAGTACTATTTTACTTTCCATGTAAAAATCAATATGAATTAATTTATACCTAAAAAAATTTTTACGATATATAATAGATCTAGAAAAACAGTCAATATGAATTAATATATTTATAGTCTTTAATATGAAAAGTTTTATTAATTTTTAAAAATGAAAAATTTTCCATTAAATCTATATATTAAATTTTTTATAAAAGTTTTCATCATTTTAAGTGAAAAATTCCATGATTTTATTTATTTGTAACATTAAATATTTAATATTTTATGATCTAAAATTTTTAAAACTGATATAAGATGATTTTGATTGAAAATATTTTATAATCAAAATATATATTATATATTTTATTTTTAAAAATAAACGATATAAGATGATCATGCATCTACCTAATTAATTTATCCAATCAATTCAACTAACATTATTTTATAAATAGGCTATAGCTATTTAACATCATTCTCTTGTGAATTGATTCAAAAAACATGTTGAGGGGACCATTACATGTCGAGGGATCGTTGCATGTATTTTATCACCCTGAAATAAATTATATTAAAACTAAAATTAAAGTTATGGATAACAAATGATCGCCGAACAAGATACAACGCATTATTACATCTCTGAAGTTTAAATGATCACCAAAAATATATCATCTACTAGATATTAGAAATTAAAGGTATTTTGATGATAATACCATTTGATCAGCTAAAAAATAGCTTCGAGAATTTCACCAGATGAAGAACATTGACGCCAAATATGAAGTACTTTCACATTTACGCTCTAATTACTCCGTAGGATTGGTCATTGATGAAATCAATAAATAACGAAGAAATGATTTTTTTAAAATTTGGAACGTAGTTCCAAAAGTCAAATATGGATTTTTGTTATAACCACCCGTATTTATACATCTAAATAATCTGACTAGTGAAGGCAAATTAAATATTATTTCCTTAATTAATTCTTTATTAATTTCCTCTTTTCATATTTATTTTTCCAAAATTAGATTAAATTATCATTGTAGGTGTATATTTCCTTTTTCATCTATAAATTTCCATAATTAAATTTTATTGTTAATAGAAGTTAAGGAAGATTTGAAAAAATGATTATTTACTTTTTTCAAACACTATTTGACGTTAAATTCTTAATTAAACAATATTTTCTTTATTAATATATTCATTTTAAATGATTCAACAATATAAAAAAATTTCAGGACTACTATTTTAAATTATTTTGGGACAACTAATATTCTAAAAAAATATAGTTCATTTAAATTGTTTAACAATATAAAAATTCCATTTATTAATATAGTCTTTTTAAGTCATCCAATGGTATAAGAAATTCCAATAACATTTTTTTCTCTAACATTTATAAATTTTAAAAAATTTGGATGAAATAAATTATTTTTTTTTTAAATTTCAATAGTCGACAAATTTAAATATATATTTATAATAAAATTATTACCAATAAATGTGTATACGAAAATATATAATTATGGTATATCTTTTGGTATACTTTTCATGTTTATTTTATATGTATAATTATGGTAAGATCAAAATTGATATAAATTCAATAATTTAATATTTGGCAATTAGGTTAAGAATTGTTGATTTGAAAAGTATGTTTGACAAGTTAGTTAAAGTAGTTCATGATTAATTTTTATTTTAGGGATGAATTAAATAAATCAAAATTAAATTTAAAATCCAAATCTTTCAACAAATCAAATTATACCTTTTGATCAACCAACCAATCAAAAATATCAAAATTTCATAATATCTTTTGATCAGCTAAAATAGCCTTGAGAGTTTCACCAGATGAAGAATATTAACGCCAAACACGAAGTACTTTTACATTTACGCTCAAATTACTCCGTAGAATTGGTTTGACGTCATTGACAAAATTAATAAATAACGAAGACATTTTTTTTAATTTGGAACGTATTTCCGAAAATAAAATATGCATTTTTGTTAGAACTACCCGTATTTACACATCTAAGTAATCTTGTTAGTCAAGGAAAATTAGATATTATATCCTTATTTAACTTTTTTTTATTAATTTTCACTTTCCATATTTATTTATCCCAAATTAAAGTAAAATATCATTGTAGGTGTATATTTTCTTTTCATTTATAAATTTCAATAATTAAACTTTATTGTTAATAGACGTTAAGGAAGATTTGAAAGAATGACTATTTTACTTTTTTTTAAACATTATTTGACTTTAAATTATTAATTCAACAACATAAGAAATTATCTTTATTAATAAACAATATAAGACATTCCAGGAATATTATTTTAAATTATTTTGGGAATACTAATATTCTAAAAAATATATATAATCCATTTAAATTGTTCAACAATATAAAAATTCCATTTATTAATATAGTCATTTTAGGTGATTCAATAGTATAAGAAATTCCAATAATTTTTTTTCCTAAATTTTATAAATTTTATAAAATTTGGAGAAAATAAATTATTATTTTTTAAATTTCAATAGTCGACAAATTTAAATATGTATTTATAATAAAATTATTACCAATAAATGTGTATACGAAAATGTATAATTATGGTATATTGTTTAGGTAAACTTTTCATGTTTATTTTATATGAATAACTATGGTAAGATCGAAATTATATGAATTGAATAATATAATATTTGGCAATTAGGTTAAAAATTGTTGATTTGAAAAGGATGTTTGGCAAGTTAGTTAAAGTACTTCATGGTTATTTTTTTATTTTAGGGATGAATTAAATAAATCAAAATTAAATTTAAAATCCAAATCTTTCAACCAATCAAATTATAAGGTTAATGTTGAAATCTCTTATATGAATGACACATAAGCAAATTTCACTTATGTGTACTTTGATTTAATATATAGGAGGATATTTTAATTTAGAATTATATTAATATCAGTGATTTATTTCAGATTACAAAATACTCCACAGATTGCCGAAAGATAGCATAATACTATTTGTACCAGCGTTAAACCCTAAGGCGATAGGTGGGCGATTGGCGGCTCCTGCTCTGATGCTTGGCGGCTCCTCCTTCAAACTGTGTCTCCACCGTCATCTGGTCAGGATCTCTAGATGATCTCTCCTTAGGCAAGCCTCCGTGATCTCTTTGTGATCCGCATCTCAAATGGTGGTGTTTTCTTGGATCGTGCTGCCCTCCGGATCGTTGTGGAGCTCTCTCGGGTTGAAGATGATGGAGATGTTTGTCTCTTCCGTTCGTCATTGATCCTCCTTTCGTCGACTTCTCTGTTTGCTCCGGTGTATATTGACGGGGGTAATATTGAATCTCTTTTCTTTCATCCGCATCTCTCGTCGATTTATCTTTGATCCGCATCTCTCCCTGGGTTTGTTGTTATACTGTTCTTCCTCTGTTCTCCTACCCTTCTGATGCAATACATGATGCTCAAGAGGTTGAACTAGAGCTAACTGATAGTGAAGACGAGGAGAGCTTGGACAATGAGCTGCTAGATTCGACTAA
>OVAN01014278.1:0-12164 GCA_900406275.1 Anastatica hierochuntica | reverse complement strand
CCGGCCCACGAGGATCTATATAAAGGATGTGAAGTCAAAGAGAAAAGGGGATATTGNATTCACAGAGCTTTTCGTCATCACATAAACACTTAGAAAAACTAGGGTTCTTATTTCGTTTTTCGTAGCGAGTTGCGTCTCAACTAGGTTACGAGTTTTTGCGCCTTAGTTCTAGGTAATCTTCACCAACAGATCTTGCGGCCACGGCTTAAACACTGGTTGCGCACGCTCCGATCTCAGAATTCGAATAAGACCCTTAACTTCTTTGTTAACTATGTCTGTCGTATCGCTCTCAGTTTACGCTTTCTGCATACTTCGATCCGTTCTCTTTTTTACTTTGTATTCGCTTACGTTAATCTATCTTACGAATCCTGTCTCTTGTTCATCGTTAATTCATATCACCGCGCAATATATTTCGTATTTCGTATTTTGTTATCTAACTCTCTTACGATTTCTGTTTTATCATCTTCGTACTTTAGCTTTCGTATTTCTTATTCAATATCTCGCTCATTCGCTGTCTCGATCTGTTGATCTTTGGCTAACAGAGTCCGTGAACCACATAACATTGACAGTGAGAATTTCGGTTCCCACAATTGTTTCTGTGACCCTTTTCATGCATCGATTTCGTCGAGACAGCTTTTGACCCCAACACTCTTTATTTTTGATTAATACAATGATGTCTCTATTTGATTTGATTTGTGTTGCTTCTCTGACCATGAGTGAGTAATTTATTCGTTTGGTTTATGGTTCTCACATAAGGATTCATGAATTGTTGACATAGAATTGTATGATTAGGGATGTTATCAATTGGATCTTAATCTAGGATTCTTCATAATGCATGAAATTAAATTGATCACATAGTTTCTGATCTTAGGTTGTTTAACGTCTAGAAAGTGTTTGTTTAAATGTCTGAAAGAATCCTAAATGAGCAATTCATCTTAAGCCAATGGAAGTTGATGTATAAGTGAATTGTGAACTTATCAAACTTGTTTAGAATGCATGATTAGAATCCGAGAGTCAACGGAAGTTAGTCTCGAGGTTTCTAATGCATAGGGAATTGATACTACGAAATTAGATCAATTCTATATTAGTGTTTGAATTCAAGACGATTTAAACATGTTCCGTAATCAATAACTCAAATCAACAATGAAATTTTTCCCTGAGAATACCCAATGTCCAACTCTTTTTTGATTGATTTACAACCTCGTTATTGCTTGCTTGCTTTCTTTGATTTCTTACTTTCGATTTATTGCATCTCTGACAAGACATCTTTTTCGCTTTGCCCACTATTTGATCTCAAACTCTATGTGCTACCTTTGGTCTCTGTGGATTTGGTCCCGAACCACTACAACATACTTTTGTGCGTTTGTAGTGTTATCTCGGGCGAAAACTTGAGCTATCAAGTTTTCTGGTGCTGTTGCAGGGGACCAATTGGTCGTTTTAGAACCTAGGATCATTGTGTGCCTAAGGCATTTTTCTTTATTTTTTTAATCTCTTATTTTTCTTCTATGTTTTTTTGCTTTCAGGTGCATGAATATGCCTCATACTAGAAGCCAAGGGATCGCGAATCTTCTCGATTTTGAGCCGGAACTTGCGCATCTAGAGAGACAACAGAAGAAGGAGAACCCGCGGGAGGTTATTGAGAAATTTGAGTTTGCTGAAATCATGGGTGATAACATGGGAAAAAACATTCAAGTTCATAAAAATCCTCTCTTTCCTAGAGTCCTTCGAGGAGGTGAACCACTTGTTCTAGGTGGTGCTAATATTGGTGCTTAAAAAATTGGCCAGCAAAATGTTGTAGCTAAGGAGCAACAACGCGCAAATCAACCTCAACGGAGGATGACTCTGGCGCAATATGACACTCCTGACGCTTTATGTGCGAATCGTGCTGGGATTCGTCTGCCTCTTATAGAGAGAAGAGACTTTGAGATATAGACTGGTCTCATTAACTTAGTGCAACAGAATCAGTTTCATGGGTTGCCTTCACAGAACCCAATGCACCATCTGGATAAATTTGAAGCAAACTGCAATACTATCCAACACAACGGAGTACCCGCTGAAGCTTTAAAATGCAGGATGTTCAGTTTATCTCTAAATGACAAAACTACGAGATGGTATAATAATCTAGAGCCTGATCCTTTAACGACATGAGACGAGATCAAGGGTGCCTTCCTTGGGCATTTCTTCATGAAATCAAGGTGTATGTCTCTCCAAAACAAGATTGCTGGATTTTACCAATTGGGTTATGAGAGTTTTCATGTAGCTTGGGAAAGATTCAAGGAGTACCTCAATGATTGTCCTCATCATGGGTTCTCAGATTGGAATCTCCCAACATTTTCTACAATGGGGTTAAGGAGAAATATCAGAATGTTACGGACACCGCGAGCAATGGTAATTTCATGACCAAGACTGTTGAGGAAGCTTATATGCTGGTGAATAACATGACGAATAGTCAAGCCAATTGAAGATCAGACTATGACCGTGGTAGAGGAGTTGTATCATCAGATGCGAAGAGAATTGATGTCTGTAGTCAAAGCTCGATGAGCTAATGAGGAGAGATCAGGAAGGAGTGAACTTTTTTGGGGAGCAGAATGAAGCACCTGTGCTTCAAGAGCGGAAAATGGGACAGTTGTATCATGTGTTCATGACTGAGGAGCTGAATGGTGGACAAGCATATCTGTATTACATTGGAGGTCAAGAGAATTTTGGTTTTAAAGGTTTTAACCAACAAAACCAATTCCAGAACAAGCTATTCCAACAGAATCTGAGTGTCTTCAACTTCGGGTTTCAGAACAAGAATCAGAGCGTTTGTTTCAGAAACAATGTCTATCAACAGAAGCAGTTTGGTTCAGGAGGATTCAAGAACAACTATCAGTCGGGGTATCAGAATCAGAACCACAGACAATCTTCTACGTCTTCTCAAGATAGTGAGTTGACAAATGTTGCAGCAAGTGCTGGGGAATCAGAAAAAGTCCTATGCAGACTTGAATCATCAGGTGGATAACATGTACAGTGATCTCAATGGAAAGTTCGAGACATTGAGCACGAAAATGAAATTGCTAGAAACACAGATTGCTCAGACTTCTGCGAGCAACAAAGCTCCACCGCGAGTCATTCCAGGCAAACCGGAGAAGAATCTGAAAGAATATTGCAGTGCCATTACGCTGAGGAGTGGCAAAGAGTTGAAAAACTCGTCCACACCAGAAGGACAAGGATCGATTGATCCTCGCCCCTAGATCGATCAGTCCATGGCTAATAAAGCCTCTGGATAGAAGGTCAAGGATCGATCGATCCTTGTCCCAAGATCGAGATCCCTATCTTGACAAAAGTGCATTAGATTTTCGTGATGAATCGAATGCACAGGAGGTTGAGGATCAGTTTGTACCACCCCAACCATATGTTTCCAAGACTTTGTATCCTTCCAGGCCCTGTTAAAAGGTCAAAGAACACAAGTATGAGAAGTTGAAGAATCTAGTTGGTAAATTACATGTGCGATTGCCTTTCGTCGAAGGAGTCAATATGGTACCTTCTCTTAAGAGGTACATGAAGGAGATTCTTTCAGATCGCATGACATTAGAGCATGGTGTATCAGTTCTTACTATGGAGTGTAGAGCAATCCTTCAGAACATCGCACCGGAGAAACACGAGGATCTAGGTCCTTTCGTATTGCCTTGCAGAATTGGATCACTTACCTTTGAGCGAGTTCTCTGCGATTTGGGGTCTGGAGTTAGTGTGATGTCACTCTCGGTATCGCAGCGTCTGAATTTGAATAACTATAAATCCATGAGAATGTCATTCCCGTTGAAGACTAGTGGATATTCTAGATAACATTCCCGTTGGAGTTGGTGAGGGATATCTTTTCACAGACTTTGTAGTCTTGAAGCTTGAAGAAGAACCCAAGGATCCTATTATCCTGGGATGACCATTCTTATCTACTGCTAGGGCCATGATTGATGTGCAGAACGGTCAAATAGATCTCTGGCTTGGGAAGTTGACTATGAAGTTCAACATCGAGAAATCCATGAAGAAACCTACCATTGATGGGCACACGTTTTGGATTGATACACTTGCTGATGTGATCGAAGACTCTGTTGAAGAGCTCTACCTGAGGATCCACTACAATTTTCTCTGACTCAAATCGAAGGTGAGTATGGGTTTTTGGATGCAGGTACTTCTGAGGTTGCTGAATTGCTAGATTCAGCGCCTATTGTTGAGAAGCATATCGCATTTATCAAGCTCGAAGAGCCATTGATGTATTCGTATTTTATGAATTTTTACTAATATTTCATTCGAGAAAATAGTGTTTTTATATGTATTTTGTTCTTTTTGGAGTCTTTTGATGTTCTTTAGTGTTTTTACAGGTTTTAGGTTGTTTTGGAGAGAAACAAAACAATTTGGACCAAAACGGATATTTGGATTGCAGAATCATGTTGAAGTGCCAGAAGTTTGTCCTTGATTGACAAACTTCCCACCGTTGGATCGAACTGCAATTTACATACAAGATAATTACAAGAGTTAGCTTTAATTGGAAGGTGATTTGAAGAAAATCAAATGGTGCTATCAAACGTTATGGCCATTTTACTGAACACCTATCATGTTGGCAACAAGCAGACGAATGCGCATAAATAAGCATCATGACAAAAGGATAGAGATTTATCGATCTTTAGACAAGGATCTATCAATCTCCGTCTTGACACAACCAAAACCACTTATTTTGAACCAGAATCAAAGATTGAAGACGCATATTACATATAAAAACACCCAAACTCGTTTTTAGTTTTTATTATACTGTTTTTGAGGCTTTAAGCCTCCTTTGAGAGCTTTTTAATCTAAGGGAGAAGATCTATCATCCGTACTTTGAATTGGAGAAGATTTCTGAACCCTCTTTTCATATTCTATTCAATAGCATGATGTTTCTCATTGATTTGCCTTGTGATTGTTCTTTGAAATATGCGTGAGTAGTTCTATTGTTGGGTGTAGGGTTTCTCAATAGATGTTTTAATGATTTGTCATTGTTAGGTTGTTAGATTTGGAAATTATCTATTGGATCTTCGTTTATCACTATGTTTAATGCTAAAATTGGATTCGCGACCTAGTTTCTGATCTTAGGATTTTCAATACACCAAAAATGATTTTGATATGTGTTAAACAAGCAAAGTGTCCTTAGCCAACAGAAGTTGATGTTATGGTGCTTTGTGAACTTATCAAACCTGAATCTAATGCATGTTTAGAATATGAAATTCAACAGAAGTTAGTCTCTAGGATTCTATAACATAGGGAATTAGCGCTGCGGAAGTTGATTTATTCTTAGTGATTTGAGTTCTAGATGGTTCTTAATTCTATTTCCCTGTTAATTAACATGACTATGATGATGACTTGAATTCTCTGAGAACATCTTATGCCCAATGTTTTCCTGATTGATTTACAACTCAATTTTCTGCTTTTGTTTGCTTTCTTTTCGATTTTAGGATCACCAACAATCTATTCCTTTTCGCTTTAGCCCGTGTTTGATCTATAGCTTTTCGTGTGATCCTTGGTCTCTATGGATTCGATCTCGAACCACTACAACGTGCTTAACTGTACGCTTGCAGTGATTTCTTGGGTGAAAACCTTAGCTATCAATTTTTCTGGCGCCGTTGCCAGGTACCAATTGGTCATCTTAGAGTTTAGGATCATTGCGCATCTAAGGTATTTTTTATTTTGTTAGTAACTTTTTTCTTTAGTTTTTTCTTTGCAGGTTTCATGACCATGGATTACAATGATTTTCCTCAGAGAAAGGATGCAACACTTCGAGAATTACTAGCATTATAAGAAGAGGAGAAACTTAAGTGGGAGTCATATGTAGAGCCACCTTTCGATGAAAGCATGCTTACATAAGAACAAAGAGTGAGGTTTGATGAAGAAAGCAAGGAAAATCCAACGATGAAGAGGAGTACCTTAGCAGCTATGATTTGATTGAACCTTCTCACACATCGGGAAATACTTGAAGGCAAAGAGCTCACAAGTATAGAAATAAATATGGCTCATTCACTTAAAGAGGTAATATATTGGGTTCCACCATGCCAACTCAAAGTACGTGCGACTCAACCTTTCAAATTCATGATGATGAAAATAGTCACATGCCTTGCATTGAAGATGTAGCTTGTAGTTTAGATACTCCGCTGCTCATTGATGAATGCTATGATTTGATATCTGAATCTCAAACGATAGATGACTTAANCTCATTCACTTAAAGAGGTAATATATTGGGTTCCACCATGCCAACTCAAAGTACGTGCGACTCAACCTTTCAAATTCATGATGATGAAAATAGTCACATGCCTTGCATTGAAGATGTAGCTTGTAGTTTAGATACTCCGCTGCTCATTGATGAATGCTATGATTTGATATCTGAATCTCAAACGATAGATGACTTAAGAGTAGAAAAGCTGGCTAGGGATTACCATGAGATATGTTTTGACATTCATTATTTGTGTTCTTTGAATGATCATGATCCAGAGTTTAACTTTTCTATGCCTGAAACATCTAGATCTCTTCTTGAAAAATCTTACCTTGAGGATGTGCTTGATCTATATAAGATCTTGAATGAGATAGAAAATTCTGAGGTTGAGATGGACTCGAGAGATGAGAATATTGTGCTTTACATGATTGATGGAGATGAAGTTGACTATTTTGTCTTAAATTCGTTTGAACATGTAGTAGAATTTGTCTTTCCACTTAATGCATTTGACCGCCATGAGAATCTAGTAATCAAAGAATATTTAAAGATATATACTATGCTGGTAGTGATCTTCTTCGATGAGACGATTGTCTCTTTGCCATGGAAAACCATGTATTCTCTTGCACATGTTGTTTCTTGCACTGATAGGAGAAGAACTAAAGGTGCATTAGCTCAACCATTTGATTTTTTTTATTAACACCCGCAACCATAGTAAAGCTCGAGACTTTAAACAAGTGTTGAGTGGGAAGCAACCCACTAGGTAGTTTTCTTTTTCAATTTAGCTAGTTTTGTAGTGTTTTTCGTTTTTTGTGTTTTGGTTTTTGGTGCTTTTTAAGTTTTTCTTGTGCTTAGTTGTAGTATTTCAGGAAACAGATCCGTAAACAGAAGGACAGGGATCGATCGATCCCTATCCAGGATCAATCGATCCTTGTCCCAATACTTAGGTATATCGCGCGTCTTCAGGTAAGGTTGCTCTTTCTCTTTTCTTTTCATCTTGATTTTATTTTTTTGTTATTTGCTACTTACCCCTTCCTTAGATTTGTTTCACACCGAGACGGTGTGAGATAAGTCTAGGAGAGGTTACTTTTGCTTTTCCTTTTCTTTTGGTGTGTTGTTTGAGTCATTTTAATGTTTTTATCGAGTCAGTTTATGGATTGTTTATACTTCATGATGATTTCAGACTATTATCTCTGTGCATTGCACTTTATTTATATTCTCATTGACCATTTCATTTGACCTTTTAGCGCAGGAACACCGGAATAACTCATGACCAAACTCCCCACCAGAAATCTCTAGAACTCAGACTTTTGTCTGAAATGTTATTAACTCTATTTTATTTGGCCTACTAATGAACTTAATTGTTTTGATCCAGAAACTTGAAATCAGGAATCAAACCCATCATTCAGGATTACTTCCCGTTTTTCTACTACTCTTTTCGGTAATCCTGAGTGACCAAAATCATCTTTAGTCTGGCACCACACCCTTACCTTATCTCCTTAAATCTCCATGCATTTCTTTTTGATATTATATGCACACATGTGTAAAAAAAAATGGAGAGAATATGGTAGACATGATCCTTCTAATTGCTTAGGTAGGATTGAACAATTTAGGTTGTTTAGACATGGTCCTGGGTGTCTGATTCTTCGGTGTTGGGTGTTTTAGAGGTTTAGATGGATATGTTCCATTTCTTCATGTTGTATGGGTGTTTTAAAATTTAAAAACATTGTTGTATTGCTAATTTCTAGTAGACTTTAGTTTGCATATAAAAAAATTGAAAAAAGGAAAAAAAAATGAAAATTGCTTTATTTTTCTTCATATCTGGTTTAGAAATTAGCATTTGCATATTATTTTGTTGATTGGATTCGCCCTGAAGAATACACGTATTTGGTTTACTTTTTGATTGGTTGTTTGTACTTGGGTAATTAGGGGACGTGGATATCAATAAACTCTTTCTCTCCTGTGATTTTGCATAATGTCTTGCATCATGGCGCAGTCTTTGATACCTAAAACACTCTGAGCCTCACCATAAAATCCTTGATTGCCTAGCCTGAATTCCCGAGTACGAGTTCTTTGGTGAAAAAGATTCACGCTTATCTTGAATGAATGTAGAGAGTTATTAACATGAATGCTGAGTTTGCAAGTTCAGATTTTAGAGTTTGATGGCTTGAGAGGTCATGTAGAGATTCTTGGGGAGAATGTTCTAATTGTCTTAGATCTATATGGTTAATGTAAGTAGTGCAAAGTAAGATTTTCTGATAGCATAATATCCATTTAGTTTTCAAACTTTTTTCCCGTAGGCTTAATCTTCGTTTCCTTTACTTGAGGACAAACAAAGATTCAAGTACATCACCTGCGACTTCTACATCATTGGTGAAGAGTTCGAGTGCTGATTGGTGCGAGCTCAAAGCTCCAAAAGTCGAGCTCAAGCAACTACCTGTTGGACTAAGGTATTTTTTCTTAGGTCATAACTTACATATCCTGTAATTGTCAATGCTAATGTGAACAATGTTGAGACTGCCTTGCTTCTTTCTAAGTTAAGGAAGTATAGAAAAGCGTTGGGATATTCTTTGGATGATATTACATGTATTTCTCCAGATCTGTTCATGCATAGGATCCACTTGGAGGATGAATCCAAGACTTCCATTTAACATCAAAAGAGACTCAATCCTAAGTTGATGGAAGTTTTCACGAATAAGATTCTTAAAATTTTGAGTGCAGGTGTCATCTATCCTATTTCTGACAGCACATGGGTGAGCCCGGTACATGTTGTACCAAAGAAAGGTTGAATCACTTTCATCACCAATGAGAAGAACGAGCTCATTCCCACAAGGACTATCACATGCCATATGATGTGCATTGATTACAGGAAGCTGAACTCGGTCACGAGAAAGGATAATTTTCCGCTTCCTTTTATTGATCAAATGCTGGAAAGACTTGGTAACCATCCTTATTATTGTTTTCTTGATGGCTATGCATGTTTCTTTCAGATTCCCATCCATCCGGACGACTAGGAAAAGACTAAATTCACATGTCCATATGGGACATATGCTTACCGGAGAATGCCGTTTGGATTATGCAATGCACCTGCAACTTTCCAGCGATGCATGATGTCTATCTTAACTGACTTGATCGAAGATATCATGGAAGTCTTCATGGATGACTTTTTTGTTTATGGTTCTTTGTTTTCTAACTACTTGTCTAACCTTTGCAGGTTTTTACAACGATGTGAAGAGAAACACTTGGTTTTGAATTGGGACAAATGTCATTTTATGGTGCAGGATGGGATTGTACTTGGCCATCGAATCTCTGAGAGAGGGATCAAAGTTGATAAGGCCAAGGTGGAGGTGATGATGAGCCTGCAACCTCCTACTTCTATCAAGGATGTCCACAGCTTTCTCGGACATGCAAGGTTCTACAGACGATTCATCAAGGATTTTTCCAAGATAGATAGACCCATGACTCGATTGTTATGTAAAGATGTCAAATTTGATTTTGATACTGACTGTTTGTTAGCTTTTCAGACAATCAAGGAAGCACTAGTGAGCGCTCCAATTGTGCAGTCACTGGATTGGGATTTACCTTTCGAGGTAATGTGTGACGCCAGTGACTACGCAGTAGGAGCAGTGTTGGGTCAGAGAAAAGACAAGAAGCTCCACGTGATCTACTATGCCAGCAGAACACTTGATGACACTCAGATCAAGTATGCAACTACGGATAAGGAGCTTCTAGCTATGGTTTACGCATTTGAGAAATTTAGACAGTACCTAGTGGGATTGAAAGTCATTATCCATAATGATCATACAACTTTGAGGTACCTTAAGTCTAAGAAAGATGCTAAACCGAGAATTTTGAGATGGATTTTGCTTTTACATGAATTTGATTTAGAGATTCGTGATAAGCGTGGTATCAAGAATGGTGTTTCAGACCATTTTTTTCGATTGCGAGTGGAAGCTTATACACCACTAGATGATAGTCTCCCTGAGGAGAATGTATATATGGTTGCCTTGCTAGAGTATGAGTACATGAATAATGTTGATTGTTTTACCATTAGACAAATTCACGATGAAATACCTTGGTTTGCAAATTTTTCAAATTTTCTGAGTGCAAATGTGGAGCCACCAAATTTCGCAGGCTATGCGAAGAAGAAGTTCCTCAGAGATGTTAGACATTACTTCTGGGATGACCCTTTTCTCTACAAGAGATGTGCTGATGGACTTTTTCGCAGGTGTGTTCCAGAGTCTGAGGTGCAAGGTATTCTGTATCACTGCCATGGTTCTGAATATGCAGGACATTTTGCTACTTTCAAAACTGTTTCGAAAGTGTTGCAGGCAGGTTTTTAGTGGCCAACACTCTTCAAGGACGTCCATGATTACGTCTCTAAGTGTGATGCTTGTAAGATAAAAGACAACATCACTAAGCGGAATGAGATGCCTCAGAACTTCATCTTAGAAGTAGAGGTTTTTGTTGTATGGGGTATTGATTTCATGGGACCTTTCCCATCTTCTTATGGAAATCAATATATTGTGGTTGCAGTTGATTATGTCTCTAAGTGGGTTGAGGCGCTAGCCAGCCCCTCTAATAATGCCTAAGTGGTCATTAAGATGTTCAAATCTATGGTTTTTCCTCGTTTTGGTGTGCCATGAGTGGTAATAAGTGATGGAGGACCCATTTTATCAACAAACTGTTTGAAAATTTGCTCAAGTAGCATGGAGTTAGACACAAGGTAGCCACACCTTGTCATCCTCAAACAAGTGGACAAGTTGAGATTTCAAACAAAGAAATCATGGGAATCCTAGAAAAGACCGTAGGTAAAACGCAAAAAAGATAGGGCTATGAAGCTAGATAATGCGCTATCGGCATATCGCCTCGCCTACAAGACACCACTAGGCACTACACCGTTTTATTTGGTGTATGGGAAGGCATGCCATTTGCCTGTTGAACTCGAGTACTAGGGACTTTGGGCTACGAAGTTGATTAACTTCGACATCAAGCCTGTAGCGAAGAAGTGGATTATTCAACTTAATGAACTTGACGAGATACGCCTTAATGCTTACGAGAGCACAAGAATCTACAAGGAAATGACAAAACCAGTTCATGATAGGAGGATCATTCCACGTCATTTCGTTGCAGGAGATCAGGTACTTTTGTTTAATTCACGTTTGCGATTGTTTCTAGGAAAGCTCAAATCGCGTTGGTCGGGACCATTTCTGATTGTTGAGGTCCGACCATATGGAGATGTTGTTCTTATGACAATGGGAGTAAATTCATTGTGAATGGCGAGAGACTTAAGCCATACATTGCAGATGAGCCATCCAAAGAAAGAATGCGATTTCTTTTAACGGATCCACCTGCCGTCTGATCGCAGTATGGTCAGGCTCGAGACTTTAAACAAGCACTGAGTGGAAGGCTGTTGTGGGGCAAGTTTTAAAATTTGTAAAAGCCCGTTTCCTATCAATAACACAATCCGAAAGTGCACGGATATGTCATCGTAGTACTTGGGGGTCAAACCACAAGGAGCAAACTTAGACTAGATGGACCTAAGCTTTGGGAATACACATTTAAACTTAATCTAAGCAAATAAGGGAGGTTGGGTTTTGTCATGGTTTTCTTAAGGTTCTAGAAGTAAAAGCAAAGCAAGAAAGCAAACATAAACTTTAAAAGATGCTAACTTAAAATAGACTATAAGCTAAGATGATGGACCCATAAATGTCATGATTGATCCACTTAGATAAACGGTGATAANGGTGTTAGGTCAAGCTATTGAGCTCAAATCCTAGACCAAAGGCAATGCTAGCCTAGTCCACTCTCATGGCAAGAGGCCATTTCCTTATCTATTGCATTCACTCACGCTCTCGCTTTGTTGCGAACGATATATTGATTAGGAGTCATTAAGAATAAGCCCATATAGTCACTAATCGATCTAGCAAACAACTCTCATTGGCTAGAT
>OVAN01014277.1:0-12165 GCA_900406275.1 Anastatica hierochuntica | reverse complement strand
TCAGTCAACGGGCTACGACTGAACGTTATCCGCGCTTCAGCGTCAACTGGCGCCGAGAAAGATGCTCTCTCTTGGCGCCAATTGGCGCCAAGGACAAAGCTTGGTCTTGGTGCCAGGTCTTGGCGCCAGTTGGCGCGAAGACGGACCTTCTGTCTTGGCGCCAACTGGCGCCATGACCATGCTCTTGTCTTAGCGCCAACTGGCGCCAAGACAAACCTTCTATCTTGGCACCAATTGGCGCCAGGAACATGCTATGGTCTTGGCGCCAACTAACGCCAAGACGGGCCATAGGTCTTGGTTCAATCGACGTCTAGATCGACTTCTAGTTCGGTCGTCAATCGATTTCAAGACTCGTTCGTAGGTCTGGCGTCAATCGGCGTTTTAGACATTCCTGTGAAGCAACACGGTTCTCTTACGCTTTTAGTGGTTTTGCATTGCTCCGGAGGACGAATCGTGTAGTTTTATGGAAGTTTATCCGAGGACCGTCGATGCTAGCCTTGGTACTCGGATGTTCTTAGTTTCTTTCGGACGAACAGACTCTATACGGAGATTGGTCATGATCGACTACCTCCGAAGCTCTGAAACCGGTTGGGGAAGAGACAGTCTGATTGATGAGAATCTCGGAGCTTTCAGATATCCTTACAATTCCCAGGTCCGAAGGAGGGAACATTGTTTCTGAGACCCTTTTCAGGCATCGATTTCGTCGGGACAGTTTTTGACCCCAACATTAAGTTGCTTTGGAGAGAAACAGAACAATTTGTGCCAAAAATGAATATTTGGAACGCAAAATCATGCTGAAGTGTCAGAAGTTTGGCCTTGATTGACAAACATTATACCCTTGGATCGAGCTGAAATATTGGCACAAGATAGCCACAAGAGTTACCTTTAATTTGAAGGTTATTTAAAAGAAATCCAACGGTGAGATCCAAAGTTATGGCCAATTTACTAAACACGTGTCATTTTGGCAATGAGGAGACGAATGCGTAGAAATGAGCATCCTGCCAGAAGGACAAGAATCGATCGAAGACCCATATTACATATAAAAACACCCAAACTCGTTTTTAGGTTTTATTATGCTATTTTCTGAGGTTTTGAGAGCAAGAGAGAGATTTGTAACCTAAGGAGAAGAATCATCTTTTGTACTTCGAATCCGACAAGAATTCTGAAGCTTACTCTTTTTTTATTGATTAATACAATGATTTCTCTCTTTGATTTGATTTGTGTTGATTCTTTGATCATGAGTGAGTAGTTTATTTGTTCGGTTTAGGGTTCTCGCATAGGGATTCATGAATTGATGACATAGAATTGTATGATTAGGGAATTATCAATTGGATCTTCATCTAGGGTTGTTCGTAATGCATGAAATTTAACTGATCACTTAGTTTCTGATCTTAGGTTGTTCAACACCTGGAAAGTGTTTGCTTAAATGCCTGAAAGACTCATAAATGAGCAATTCATCTTAAGCCAATGGAAGTTCATGTTTAAGAGAATTGTAAACCTATCAAACTTGTTTAGAATGCATTGTTAGAATCCGAGAGTCAACGGAAGTTAGTCTCGAGGTTTCTAATACATAGGGAACTGATACTACAGAAGTAGATCAGTTCTATATTAGTGTTTGAGTTCAAGACGGTTTAAAACATGTTTCCTAGTCAATAATTTGAGTCTTTAATGAGATGTTTCCCTGAGAATAGCCAATGCCCAACTCTTTTTTTATTGACTTACAACCCCGCTGTCATTTGTTTGCTTACTTTGCTTTCTAAATTTCGATTATTGCATCTTTACCAAACCAACTTTTTCGCTTTAGCCTGCTTTTTGATCTGAAATTCTACGTGCTACCTTTGGTCTCTGTGGATTCGATCTCGAACCACTAAAACGTACTTATGTGCGCTTGCAGTGTTATCTCGGGCGAAAATCTGAGCTATCACTTTTCTTTGATTTGTGAAGGTATATGATAACAAGGTCAAGACGTGAGCCAAATACAAGACTTCTTGACATTGATCCAACAATCATTGAAAAACAACAATCAAGTCAAAGAAGAGCTAGAGAAAGACATGCCCATCTAAGAAGGTTGTGTATGAATCAAGAAGTTGGACAAGAGAATCCTCCACCTATGGAGAACCCTCAAGGAGAATGATTTCCCCCTCCTAATCATGGGAATTTTGTTGGCCAAGAAAACCGAGGGAACCGTCCATTTCATCTCCCTAGAGAAGAACCAAGGATTGGAGAAGGTGCTGAGCCATTCACTAATGGCGAAAGGATGGGTATAATACCCCCACTAATCTGCAACAAGAACTTTGACATCAAGTCAAGATTGATCAATATGGTGTAAAACGCTAGATTCTTTGGTCTTGCATTGGAAAGCTCTCAAGAGTACTTGGAAAACTTTGAAAGGTTAACGGGTACGGTAAAGATTAATGGAGTGCCGGAGGACATCATCAAATTCACTTTGTTTCCATTCTTGTTAGGAGACAAAGCATCTTAATGGGAGAAAGGCGTTGTGACATCTTCTATCACAACATGGGACGAGTGCAAAAGGTGATTCTAGGCTAAATTCTTCTCGCCCCAAACGACGGCAAAGATAAGGAATAAGATCTTTATCTTCAACCAACGAGGGATGAAGTCATTATATGAAGCTTGGGAACGCTTCAATGGATACATAAGGAGTTGTCCTCACCATGGTATCACCAAGGGAAACCTACTTCAAATCTTCTATAGAGGTATCCATGAGAAGTACTGCTTGGCTTTGAACACTGCCTCCATGGGAAGCTTTGCTAGTCTTTCCGCAGATCAAGGAGAGAAACTCATATACAATCTCACCCAAAGTGACAATTGCGATGGTAATGATTATGATAAAACGGTGAGAAACATGAGATTAAGGAAGAAAAGATCAAGGAACTTAGTGATAAGGTTGATCGGCTCATTCAACAAACAAGAAGAAGTGTTTACTTTGTAGAAACCAAAGTCGAAGGACAAGAAGGTCAAAACAAGAAGAAGTGAGCTACATCCAAAGAGGGTAGTACAAAAAACCCTTCAACCAAGGATACAAGCCTTTCAACAACAACTTATCCTACCGAAGCACTAATGTGGAGAATCCACAAGATAAAGTATATCCTTCGAAGACAAACAAACAAGGGTACCAATGCCAATCTAAGCAAGGCTATTACCAAAAGCCTCAACAACAAGCCGATCCTACCAAAGAATAATAGAATAATGCTATGCGTAAGAAGCTAGTAAAGGAAAAAATTAGACAAAAGCCGACCTCAACAAGAATTTTGGGGAGATGAATGTGAAGATAAAGTCTATCTACCAAGACATGAACATTAAGCATGAAGCTTTTGCTTCACATGTTAAGGTCATAGATTCCCAACTCCAACAAGTGATCTCAGACCATAAGGAAAAAGGAGTAACTAAAGAGAAAGGAGAATCAAGAAAAGACTTTTGCAATGCCTTCTTGGAAGAAATCGACAACACTCCTCAACCATGGGACGGTATTGTCTTTACTCTTTAAGAGGAAAAGATTATTGATGATTTTGAGAATCTATTTTTGAATCCTCTAGGTGAAATTTTTAATTGCTTGGATGTGAATTTGGTTGGAAACCCGGTTGTTAAGGAAGGTCATGCCGAATTTGACATTGAAATTTAAAGGACAAGTGCTCCCTTTGGAAAGGAGCTTGATAAGAAGGACTCTCCTTTGGCTAAAGGAGATGTTTAGATTGACAAAGAAGAGGAAGATCCTTTGATCATTTATAAGGCTACTAAGGAAGAATTGGCCAATGAAGCTAAGAAGGATGAAAGCTTCATGGTAGAAGAGAAACCCAATGTCTCAAGGGATGATACATTCAATAAAAAGGAAAAGATTCCTAGGTATATGCCTAGAGGAGAAGAGGTGAGTGAGGAAAACTTCCCCATTTTAAGTCTTCCGGTTCTTAAGTCAACACTCCCATACCTCAACGCTTCAACAAGCAAATCCTTTAGTTTCATTACAAAGAACTCAAGAAGAAAGATCTTTTGGACATTCCCAACAAATGGGAAGAAGAAGCAAAGACAATGAAATTTTCAAGAAGAAGTTAGAAAAGGCCATTTCTCAACGAGACAAAGTTGAGACAATCATGAGGGGCAATGGTATTCCGACAACTAGAGCTATTGAAAAGTCTCTAGAGAAGAGCAATGATGAGGGAAGGTTTCTAATTCCATGCGCTCTTAAGGATTACCATTTTGAGGACGCTTTCGCGGACACCGATGCTAGTTTGGATGTCATCTCACTAGACCGTGTGAAAGAACTTGGATTTCACGACAAGATCAAGAGAGGAGCGGATCCCATCTTACTTGGAAAAACATCTTAAGAGACTCATATGGGAAGGCTAGAGAACATTGAGCTAAGGGTCAACAACACACTTGTTAAGTGTGATTTTGTGGTTGTGGAAACTAAGTCCAACGAAGCCAAATTCTCATTGTTCATAGGAACGCCATTCCTCCTTACAACCGGAGCTTCAATAGACTTTCATATTAATGAGATCATCTTAAATAGAGTTGATGAAGGAGTCTCCTACCCAATGCTTTTTGTGACACGATTTACCAAAGGGAACCAAGGAAAAAGGGTAGGATTCGAGAAGAAAAAGTCTATGAGAGTTTGGTGAAGGATGGAGATTGGGATTTGTGTCATGCGGAAGATCTCAAGGGAGATGAGCCCCACAAAGACTTGGGAATGATAAAAGATGAAACAAACACTAAAGGGTTAATCCCCAAGGATAGTTACAATCCCCATTTCTACAAGGGCAAAGGAATGAAGAACTTCAACAAAATCAAGAAATGGGCGATGCGAAAGTCACCAAGAGGACCTAACCATGAAGAGGTGGTCTTTAATCTCACCAACTAAAAGAAAGAAGAACGGTCAAGCTAATGACCTTAAACAATCACACTTGAGAGGCAGTCACATGCATATCCTTTCTATGTATTTCTTTTTAAGTCTTTAATCTTTCATGCTTTTAATTTCAGTAATGATGATTATGTCTTGGGAAAACCTTGTTCCAAAGAAATTGTTTTGCTCCAAGCTTAGGTGCCAAGGAAGAACTAATCAAAGCAAGGATCAAAGCCAAAACGGAGTAATGGATGAACATTTTCAACAAGTGACCAAGATTTAATACTTAAGAGCATTCCATGGGGTAAGGTAAGTTCTCTTGAATTCAAGAATTTCATTTGCATTTCACCACTTTAAAAGAATTTCAAGAGTGATTTTGAAAAGCTTGATTTGAGAAAACTAAATCATTTTTGATCCATTTAAATACCTTTGGTATAAGATTTTAAAAGTTCAAGAAAATGAGTTTCCCCTCCGATTTCAATAGAAAATTCAATTTTGGACCACTTTGCAAATGTCCCCTTTGAAACTTGAATTTTTTGAAACTTTGGGGACCTCCTTTTAAATATGTTTTGTACTACTTCCTCTCATTCACAACTTTGAGAGAGGACTTTTCTCTCTCTTCTACCTCTTGTTGTCGCCATTTTCATACTAAAAGAGCAAGGAAGAAGCTTTTTATTTCCGAGATTTGTGTTGAAAAACTTTGGTTTTGGATTTTTTTAAGTTCATTCAAGGTTCTCTCGTCATCCCATTCTTATCAAAACGTCAAGAACAAGGTATGAAAATCTCTAAAACCTCCTTTATCATCCTTGAGATTTTTGATTTCTAGGTGGAAAAGGAGATATTGATGTTTAATGGGATCTTAGGTTAGAGAAAGCTTGGTTATGAAGGTTTTATGAGCTACATTTGCTTAAAAACGCTTAGAATTGCATGAATCTAAAGTTTTGTTTTTAAAGTGAATAATACTTGAATTTTTTACTTTGGGGAAACTTTAACTTGTTGGTTCATAATGGTTATGGGTGTTATATATGTATGGTTAGAACCTTTCATCACTTCCTTGATTTGGGAAAATTATTGGGGTGTTTAAGATAGGTATGACCATGGTTACGGTTACCACGATTAAGGTTAATTAACCACCAATTTACGGTTAAAAAAATGCTTAACCTTAACCTTAACCATTTAATATACGGTTAAAACGTTTACAATTAAATACGGTTACGGTTAAACGGTTATGGTTGAATACGATTACGGTTATCAGATAATTAAGATACGGTTAATAATTTTAGTTATTATTATATTTAAAAAATTATTTTGATAAGATAAATAAAATTAGCTAACTTAAGAATGATTATAATATTAAAAATATGTTTTAAAATTTAAATGTTAAATCAAAGGAAAAATTTTTATTGTACTTTTTTACAATAAAAAGTTGGTGTTCTTTTTAAGATTTACAAGTTTGGTTCTGGTTAAATCCAACCAAAACAATCAGATTCATATTTTTCATAGTTTTGATGATAAAACATGATCTATATTCATATTTTTCATAGTTTTGATGGATTTTGGATGGAAAAGAGTAAATCTTTGGCAAATACATTATGAAGATAGAAGTGAAAGCAATTTATTATGATTTTTTTTTGACTTTTTTAAATGAATTAATTTGAATTTTGATTGTCTTTTGTAAAATGAATAAATATATGGTAAATATCCTAATGTTAATAAAAGTGATAACCGAACTATGAACTATCAATATAATGGTATCGATCAATTTTTGTTGATGCATAAGGTTCATGCATATTGTTATTAATAGAGTTCACATAAAATATGTGTATATATATAATTCTTTTTAAAACACAGTTACGATTACCATTTTACGATTAATCTCAAGGTTAGCTGACAATTTACGTACAGTAACGGTTAACTAACGGTTACGGTTAAAAATCTTGTCTAACCATAACTAATATATTTTTTACAATTGACGGTTATGGTTGTAACCGTTTCATACGGTTACGGTTTGGTTATGGTTTGAAAACGTAACGGTTACGGTCCGAAGTACGGTTACGATTAGGTTTTGGCCATGCCTAGTTTAAGACACCAAAAAATGTCGATTACTATTTTCCCATAAATAGAAAGTTGATTTTTCGTTCTTTCATAGCTTAACTTGAGGCGATTTTTTGCATGCTTGGTTTGTTGAACATGTTTGTCCTTACTACTTTGAGTCTAATCCATGAGCTATAAATTTGGACATATTATATTAAGTGCACATCATGTCTAAGTTTGGATTTATTCTTTAAAAGGTATCATTTGGATTTTGAACTTGGTAGCTGACGTAGCGATTTCCCGGTGGTCAAAGTTTATAATTTATAAGACCTAATACCCTACGCTCAATCTCGAAAGAGAACGGGGTCAATTGTGGTATTTTAGGGTCGTCCAAAGATTTAAAGGCTTGACTTAGTAGAATCTAAACAAGGAAATTATACTAAGGCTCCTAGTCTAGGTGGCGATATAGTAAGAGATTGTCTCGGGTCTCTACTAAACCTAATCAAAAGAGAGGGTAACCATGGTGATTTTTCAAATAAAGAAAGCAATAACAAAATAGCATAAAAGTAAAGCAAGCAAAGAGTAAACTTTGATTTAATCAAAAGAAAAGTAGGATCTTGAGACAATGGTTATGGGTTCGGGTTCAATCTACAGATGTAATGGATTAGGATAAGGATTTATTAAAGGATCTAGCTATTTCTAAACCAAAGGTCCCTTTTTGTCGATGAACCCACTCTCGTGACGGAGATCTATTCACCCGTTACACACTACAAGGCTCAACTCTTGTTTGTTGCATATCTAAGCATGTAAGTGATAATGAGTCTCAAGCCCTTATAGCCATTTAACACCTTGGTGTCCCTAAAGACAAACTACTCTCATAGCTCAAGATGAAAAACATAGATCTAGTTCTCTCAAGCATTTCATCGACCACTTTTTAGGCGTCTTTGAGCAAGCAATGAACTTTTAAGAACTAAACTAAACCTAGTAGAAATCACGCTAAGATCTAGCCTAAACATCCATTACAAACTCTAAATCTAACCCTAGCCTACCATATCTCAAGATCCAAGAAGGATCTACTCACAAAATCTCATGGAAATCCAAAGACATGAAATGGGTCTGTGAGCTCCCATGGTTTAGAAGAATAGATCAAGAATGAGAGATTAGAGAGAAAAGATCTAAAGAACTTAAACTAATCAAAGTGTTATTAAAAGGTTTTTGGTCTTCAACAACTGTGTAAAAAGATGTAGAAAAGATGATAGAAAAGTTCTTTTTTGTTCTTGGAGCATAAGGATGTATTTATACTCAAAAAAGAGAGTGAAAGAAGCCCTAAAAGAGGGGTATTTTCGGCCAAGGTTGTCAGTCGTCGACCTCCCTGGTCGATGGGAGCCAACCTGGGGTCGATGGTTAGCAACCTCCAGAGGAAAAAATGTTGGTTGCTGCCCAGATTGCTGGCCATCGACCTTGGGTAGCTTGCCATCGACCTGCAGGTCGATGGGAGCTAACCTTGAGAAGTTTTTGATGCTTCTTGCTCCTCTTTGATGCCTAGTTGATCTCCAACTCTTCCATAGCCTTTTGCTCCTTTTCTCCATGATTTCTTAGCTTCAAATCCACCTTGAATCCATGCCTAGAGCCTCCATAGATCCATCTCAAGTTGCACCTACAAAATGCAAAGAAAATGCATGCAAATTAAAGATGTTCCTAAACTAGACTCTAGACTCAAACTAATGCATTCTAAGACTTAAATGCCATATATACAATCTAAAATTGGATGAAACTAAGCGAAAATGAACCTAATTATGCATGAAAATATATACACATCAACACCCTCGAACTTGTNTCAAGCAAACAACAAAGACCAATCCCGGAAATGAGGTTTGCAAATGGAAACTCAAAACCAAGATAGGAAAAGTAATGCCATATGCCTAATGTTCTCAAGACAAGTAAAATAGTGAAAAGATCATCTAAGAGTTGAAGTACTTCTCCATTATTATCACAAGACCAACTCTTAGAATCTAAGCTAAGCATTCATAGACTACCTCAACACCAATTTCTTTTTACATTAAATTAAACATAGGCGTGAGTTCTTTACTTATGGGAAATGCATCTCATCCATTCGGTTTGGAGTTCAAAGAAGGGTGTAATGTAAATAAGTGTAAAAAGAAGAGGGTTCATTCGATCTTTAGGTTGGTTTCTCTCAAACAAAAGTAGTACAAGACACTAGGCAAAAGCAAGGTGGTAGTCGAACAATTTACGCATACAAAGCATTTACTTCCTCTAATTGTTCCCACCCATTTCTTCCTAAGGATCTCGACACTTACTTGATATTCTACCCATCCTAATCCTAGAAACCAATAGCTTTTATTGAACAAAACTCATTCGTTTTCTTTCTTTTTGTAGACAACTAGAGATTTTTAAACATTTTAGACCTCTAAGCTACTAACCTTCTTTTGAATTTCAAGAACCACTATCTAATCACTTGGATTCTCGTTTCTTTTTATGGTGGACTCTCTAAGCTTTTAGTTTTCTAAGGTTAGAGCTTCAACTTATTACTAATCTCTAGTGTCTTTTTCTTTACTTCTTTTTCTTATCTTTTTCGATTTTCCTTCTTTCTTTTTCTTATTGGAGAAACCTAGGATCATTTAAGCACTAAAGAACATATACTTGACTCAATATTCACAAACAACACCTTAAGACTAGACAAACCCAAAACCACAAAGATTTTCGCCTCCTATACTCTAGTTAGCCCTAAAGTAAGGCTAACTCTAAGAAAGTATCCTCTTTGTCGTTCAACTTCATTTCAATCGGTATTTTGCCCGTGTGTGAACTTTCCTAAAGAGGCCTGACAATTTGAAATGATAGGGGGTTTTTGAAGAAAGGTTAAGGGTTCATAAGGGTAGGTTACTACTCTAGAGAGGAGAGTAGCCATTTGAGCTAATATAGAGTGGTATAAAAGGTTAGAACATAGCTCAAATGTCATGAATTCCCATGTCAAGTATGACAATGCCCATAAACAAGATGCTAAAATTCATTAAAATGCCATCTTCGGTAGGAATTGACTCTAAAGATAACCTACTTCAACATTTGCAAAGACCTTAAGGTGGTCAATTCTTATTATAAATTTTCCTAAGAGTAAAAGCGGTCTAGGCATCATTTTACTTCTAATGAGGGTATTATTCATTAAGCAAAACTCATCTATCTATGAGGTATTATCATCATTGTTCCCTATGGAAAATGCAATCCTATATGCTACTACAAACTAAGTAACCACAAATGTATGCAATCTATATGAAAATTTTGAAAAGAACTTGAAAATATTTTTGGTTTTTTCGAAAAATTTTCAATTTTTTTTTTGGTTTTTTATAAATCATAGTTATTTACAATGCAAGACTCAATATGCATGAAATGAAAAGGAAAACACCAAAAATAAAAATAGTATTAGTACTAATCCCCTCTCTCAAACTTAAATTTCACCGACTCGGTGAAACCTAAGTCGTGAGAGTGACTAACACAAAAAACACATAAACATGAAAAACATGCAATGGTATTAACAATGGAAAGTGTAGGTGTACCTTTTAGACAACTCATATGTATGAGTGTCCCGTGGATCCAACGGAGGAGTCGGATTCATTGTTGCACTTGGATCTCTGTGGCCTAGATGAAGATGGGCCAACGGGGTCTTTTCCATGCCTCCTCCAGGGTGGCTCTTGGAATGATGCTCTTGGTGGTTGCATTCTTTGCTCTCCTTGCTCCAGGATCACCAATGGTGGAAGAGCTACCAACATTCTCGGTTTAGTGAACTCACGCTTCGGGTCTTCTTGAATATCTTCCTCACTCTCGCTTAAGGTAGCATATTTGTTGTACCTTGCACTCCTTTTGAAAATCCTCATCAAGCGCGAGAGCGTATTGCCTTGTTGTTTTATGACCTTGGCGTGCTTTCTTTGTTCCATTTCCAAGCCTTCTCATATGGCGTCCTAAGATGTGGCGATGTATGAAATTGGCCGAGGAGTGAATGTCCATACACGTTTCGGTGTCTCTCTTCTTGGGGTTGGTGTAGTTAATATAGCCTATGAATTCTTGGTTCTCCTTGTAGTATGCTCCATTTATAGTGAAGGTGGTTCGGTAGGCGGAAGTTGATGTCCTTGTCCACTTGTGCTGATTTATACTCCGCATTCGGCATTGGGAGGTTACAAGCCCTCAATTTCCTTTCTTCGTCCATGAACAAGTAGATTACATCATCTCTAGGACCATAGCCGAAAGCAAATTGTCGCTCCACTAAGTAAAGCATGTCCATCTTGGCTCCCTCTTGGCGATTCTTGGTCCTTACTTCTTTATCAACATCTTCGCCTGCCCATTCATTAATTTTAATTCCAAGGTAGTAAAATAACGGGGTGAGCATGCCTCCTATCCTTGTGACGGGATGATTTTCTTTTCTCATATCCTCCGCATGATTGAGAAGAATGCTTACGAACATAAGACCAAGATTGGTGTTGTCGCCTAAGCAATCCACCCATTTCTCCCCATTTTGATCCCTTAAGTACCTCTTCAATCCTTGGAAAAGTAACTTCATAGCAAGCTCATTCATGACTTTTGGGTTTCCAATTGCTAGGTAAGTGTTGGCCACAAACTCCATCGCATATCAAATTGATGGGTTAGGATCTTCGTTATTGTGGTCGAGCCTTTTATGTACTCCCCAAAGGCAATTCTATTCCAAAGCTTACTCAAGTCTAAACCATCCTCAAAACCGGCTCCGTTCTTCGACGGGTCAAAACCATAGACCTCACACACTTCCCTTGTCGATACTTGGTATTCATCGTCCTTTATCCTAAAGGCAATGTACCCAAAGCTGTGTCCCAACTCTCCATCTCCTTGTAGAAAGTGTAGTGTAGATAGGAATTGAAGCTTTTGTTGAGTGAAAGACGGATGTTGCATCCAAAACAAACTCTCAATTCTGATCCTCTTTAGCAATGCGCGAACATGGTCGTGAATATCCATTCTTCTCAACAAGTCTTCATCAACCCATGGCGTTGCTTCCACTCTTGAGTGCTTTTGGAGATTGAAGTAAATTCTTCTTTCCTCGCTCGACCATGATTGGTTGGAGATTCGTGATGGTGCCATTCTTGTTTGGTACCTATAATCAAAAGTATAGATAAAGTGAATTTAAAGGTTAAAGAACAAAATGAAAATTCTAAAGAGTTTAGCCTTGAACCGCTACATAAATGATAGGAATATAAAGCACAAATTCCTGGTTCTTAGCAATTTCCTAGGCCAATTCA
>OVAN01014276.1:0-11927 GCA_900406275.1 Anastatica hierochuntica | reverse complement strand
CGGAGGGTCGTAGATTTGCGAAAGACAAAAAGTTTTCCAAAATTTTATTTAGTTTTCTGAGGCCTCTAAAAATTAGGAAGAATTTCAAATCACCAACTGGGCTTTAGTCTAGCTTCTAATCCAGGAGTTTCCTTCCGAGTTCCAAGGCGTCAGAGCATCGACTGCAAGGGTTTCGAGTCTCGGCTACCGCATCAACCAGAAGACATCTTCAGTNAGAAGACATCTCCAGTGCCACTGATCATCGCTATTGAGCTGTCGTATCCAAAGCCTGCAAGGGGTACCAAAGCCGAGATCTAGAGCCTGCAAGGGGTATTAAGTTCTAGCCATAAGGTTATGTGTCGGGTTTTATTTAATTGCGTGCTTGCGAGTCTAGGTCCTCAGGTTTCTGAGTCTTACTGTTTTCCAGGGAGGGGAGTCCTTATTCCGTGGCAGTTTCTCTCTTGTAGCCCATCGTTCTAGCTCCAAAGTCTAAATTAGAATTGGCAGAGCTCACGTGCTAGTACATTCGACTGAGACTCATGTACGGACGTGACTACAACATCACAGGCTGGTTTTAGCTGCTATCTAGCCACGGACTCAACACGCATGGACCAGTGGTAGTTATCATGGGCAACTAGGTAGCTACTCCTGTTGACCTGCTGATGTAGTTCTTCGTTGTGGAGCCATTTCTAAATCTTCCTATTTCAGAGTCGTCCGGTTCTTCAAGCTGCTGCAGTGGTTGTGCCGGAGTCGTCAGAAGAATGCCTGAAATCAGAGAGCGCAGCGGAAGCATGGTGGGTCAGTAAGCAAGTTTCGTACCTCGCTCAACCAAGTTCAACTTAGGGCTAAAGGAATGCCCTAAGGCAAGAGGTATAAGGACAACCTCAGCTATGGACAAGGAGGTGAGCATGAAGGAAAAGTCTTACAAGGAACGACCTCCTTTGTAAGGACTGAGGTAAAAAAAATCTACCTAGAAGGAACCTAGGTAAGGATGTGGTGGGACCCAGCAGAGGTTGGTAGTAGTTGGCGTAAACCAGAAAAACCGTACATAAGCATGAAAGGTAAATGCAAGGGTATGCTGAGGAGATCAAAGGACAGATTCTCTATAGGCCAAAGTCGGCAGAGAAAGGACATCTCTGGTACATAAGGAAATGTACAACCGTCATCTCCCCGAAGATGGACACTTTGGAGCTTAGCCAGGAACTAAGTGGGAGAGAGCTGAGACATAGAGTCGAGAATGGTCAAAGGAAGAACGAATTTATGTGCTGGCACATTCGACTGGACTCATGAGCAGACATATCAGTTATCTGCCGCTCAGGGTGTTGCCACTCTCAGAATTCGGGACGAATTCTCTGTAAGGAGGGGTAATACCCGGTTTTTACTATTCCGGATCAATTGAAGAGAAACCAGGAATTTAACCCAAACCAAATTTCCCTTTTGTTTAAAACCGAACCGAGCCATAATCCTACCTATTTAAATCCTAAAAACATAAATATTATTATTCTTTTTCTCTCTCAAACCTTTCCGGCCGTCGACCTAAGGCAGAGAGAGTTTCTCCAGAGAGTTTTCGTGCAAACAAGATGGAGAGAAGAGAGAAATGGAGAAAGGAGATGAAGGTTGTACAGTCTCCGCATAAATCAGAAGAACATACCGTGGGAGAACGAAAAAACGGCCAATCAACCCATCTCTGATCGACGCGAAATTTTTACAGAAGGTAGTAGACTCGCCGACCGTCATTTTCCATTTTGTAGAGTGTGATTTCATTGAGTAGAATTTATGGTATATATATACACACACATACACACACACACAAGTATCAAAAGAGAAGTCGTTTTGCCTATGTGTCATCGTCTGAAACGAAGTTGATGACGTGTCATCTAAGACGGCTTCTCGGTTATTTTAAAAAAAATCGATTTGTTTTTTAAAAAATTCTATAAATATTTTAAATGCTTAAATGTCGCAATCTTGTGCATTGATTTTACCGTGACTTCACCAAATTATTTTATTGCCCTTTTCACGTATTTTAGGGACAAAAAGTTCCCGACTGAAATTCTATAATTTCAAATCATGCCATTGAAGCTCTAAAACTCTTATTAATAGATCTTATCATTAACCTATTGAAGTCTTCTTTTCTCTTTCGCATTGTCCTTAAATAATTCCCAAAAAGTTTCTTCTTCCATCATTTTCCCGACATTCAAAAATTGGTTCATGCCGCACTTCAAGAGAAACCCATATATATATACTATCTTGGCTTTTGAAGGAACTTTTGTCATATAATTGCTCTGTGATACAGTCTCTGCTTTGTTGCCCTTGAAGAAAGTTTTAAATAAGAGGTGTTTTTCTTGTACTTTCCTCTAATGTCTCTTTCAGATATCTGATTTTTTTTTCCATAAGCAATGGGAGGATTCATTTTTACAATAATTATTAGAGTGTAAAAGGAGTTTTTGGAAGATCCTTTATTTCTTATATTAATTACTTCTTCAGGAATCATATTTCTAGCAATGTTTCACAAAGTGTAAATCATCCACCACAAGTACAATTCACCATACTTGTTATTTCCATGTATTGTATAGTTATATTTTGTTGCTTAATATTTTGTATTGTATTTTTCTTTGGAGAGATCAGTTGGGCTGCATGGGGAAATACATGAATATATTTGGTTTTCGCCATGGATACATCTCACAAGCTTCTTTGCCAAAACCATAGGAACAAAGAGCTTGACAAGTCCAAATGTCGCCGCTTTAACCTTATTTGAAACATCTTTTAAACTCATTCTCCTTGTGGATCATTGTTAGTCCAAGTTGTTCCTTCAATTGTTTAAAGGTTGGTCATAACATAAGAGATGTCCATCGACAAAGAAATCAAGAAGCAGAGTGAGAATTTTAGTTGAATCAAAAGTTTTTGGTTGTGTTGTGCGGGTTTTTGGTTGGTTTCATGTAGGATTTAAAGTTAATGTTTGACAAGTATATGTTTTGGTTTCAATAGAAAATCCAAACGGTGAACATCATTCAAGGACATTATTTGTGAGAAATATTAACAGTCGTGTAGAGGATTCAGAGTAATATCTAGGCTAGCTTGCTCTTGCTGAAGTGTTTTCTATTGTTCACCCGCCATTTGGGGTGATCAGAAGTTTGTACATTGCATGCAAAAGCAGGGGTTTTGTAATGGTATCCTACTATAATATTTGAGTTGTTGATGCTGCAATGCATGGACTATAGAACACACTCTTAAGGAAGAGGACACTTGATGTTCACTTTTCCATTCCTAAAGCATGAACTACGAGAATTACTTTTTATTTGAATTTTCAGAAAAACACGTCAAAGAAGGATATGAATCAATGTAATCTTGTGATATTTAATGTGGACACAATGGTGTCGAACGACGAGCTCTTTCAAGTCTTCGGTGTTTATGGTGAGACTGTAAGATAAGGAATGTAATTTATCTTTGTTAGCTTAACTTTTGCGTTCAAATGTGCATGTGCATATGCTATGCAATTCTTTAACATTACTTGTAAGATAAATTTTATTTGATTTCTTTGAGTCCTCTGATTTGATATCGAGGAAAAGTAGTTGGACGGAGACAACGATTCTCTGGAACGAAAAATGCAAACCAAGGTTGTAGTACGAGATATGTGACAGTGACTTCGCCTGTAGTATTGCACAAAGTGTAACACAAGGAATTTCTCTATAAAGAAACATTGTACTGCTATAACTCTTCCAAAAGAAACTTAAAAGTATAATTTAGAACATTATCTCTAGCCTACTAGAACTCAAGAACCGAATACAAGGTTCAAGAGTCCTCTGACCTTAGACCTTATGTTTCTCTCTCTAGAAATCCCTTATGCTAAGAACGTTAATCTCACATTTTCTTTTTCCAAAAAGCTCGAATACAAGACATTTCCATCTAGTTATACAAGATAGATGGAACCCTAATAATTCTAGATAATCATGAAATGTAATCAATTAATATCTTCATGATTATCTTTCCAAAAATCCTCTTGAGTTTATCCTCTTTAAATCTCCAACAATTTAAATCTTCGAACCTTCCGAGAATATTCTTGTTCCAAAAAAATCTCGTTCTCGTCCTTATTCAAGATCTCGCTACTGCTGGAGACTCTTGTGATATCGCCAACCGCCTCAGGCCTCAAGTGCATCCACTATCACATGTACTGTCACAAGTATTATCACCTATAATGCATCTCCAATCTCCCACTTTTAGAGCCTATGTACCATCATCATCTGCTAAGCACTGTGACATATAACATTTCTGCTGCATCTTCTATCTGTAGCAGAGACTACCTCAGACCTTTGCATCTCCAAAAGTATCATCTCATATGGAGTTCTTAACCTCTTTCAAAACTACATCAACAGTCTCTCCCTTTTTGACTGAAATTGAGAACTTAACCACCATTCACTGCGGAACATGCACTGTTAGATCCTCTATTACACCAGTTGTAGCACGTTCCTTTTCAACATCTTCTTGCCTTAGTCATATCATGCTGCGACCGCTTCTCAAACCAATTAGCACAAAACTAACAATCTCTCTCTTGATGATTGAGTTTTTGAACATGAGCAGCCAATCATCATACAACCTCACACTTTGACGTGACATCTTAGTCTCTCCCTGAATTCAATCCCATCAACCTTCTCCAATCTTTCTCTCCCTCTTTGATCATGTTTGTGAACTCAACACTAATAAATCTCTCTCCCATGCTTGAATTCACAACATGATCAAAGCTAATTGGAGAAGCATC
The DNA here is from genome assembly GCA_900406275.1 of Anastatica hierochuntica. Classification (NCBI taxonomy): domain Eukaryota; kingdom Viridiplantae; phylum Streptophyta; class Magnoliopsida; order Brassicales; family Brassicaceae; genus Anastatica; species Anastatica hierochuntica. The sequence continues at coordinate 7,195 of OVAN01014276.1, read as the reverse complement.
CCCGTCTTGCAAGTCGAGGTTGGTGATTCCTGATAACACCAATATTTTATCGCTTTTCCTATGGATTTTAGTAGGTTTTCTTAGTGTTTTTACACAACTTTATGCATCTAGAGGTATTTTTCTTATATTTTTAGTATTTTAAATCATATCAGGTCAAATAATGCATTTTGGAGCTTTATGGAGCTGATTGGAGCAAAACTCAGTTTGTGGACAGTTTCCGAGCATCATAAGTATCATCCACAAAGAAAGCCTTTCCATCAATGGATTTTGATGAAATTTGGAAAAAAACCTAGATAATTGAATTGGGTTTCATTTCGAAGGGGTTTCATCTCTTTTGGAGCAGTGAAAAAAGAGTTACACCAATTTTACTGAAAACTGATCTAGTTGTCTCGCAGATGAAGGGTGCGTAGAAAGGCCATAACAAAAGGAAGACCATTTGGATTTCGAACCAGAAATTCTTCAAAGTCAATTAGATCTATTCAAAGTCTTTTAAAACCCAAGAACTCGACTCAAAGCCCTTGGACACGAACTCCAATCATTATGAGGCGTTAAGGCCCAATTTTACATTTTTTGACCTGGGAAGTTATAACACTATAAATAGATGTTTTAGCCATCTTATTTCGCAGAGAGAGCTGGCTTAGATTAGGGTTTAATAATTTTATTTGGAGGCAGGAATGACACTCTTTGAGGTCATGCCCTTTGTATCCTCCAAAGATCCATCTTCATCTTCAATACATCTTCCATTCATCTTTAAACTCGGTTTTATCTTCTCCTCTCTCCCTTGATGATTATGAATGCTTGTTGTCTTTAATGATTTCGTGTTTACATAATATTTTTTGATTAGTTTTCATGTTAGACAGTAGGTAATATATAGTTTAATAGCTTGCTTGAATTAGATCTTTAATAGATTAGGTTTTATTAACAATGTTATCGCCTTTGCTCATACGTTAGAGCTATTCACCTATGAAGTTGGTATGTGAATAGATCTAAAGTGGTATGCATTCCAAAAGCTTGACATATTGTTGGAACTAGTATTTGGTGAGCCTTTCTACGTAGGCAACAAAAGTGGATCTACTTAGAATCGTGAACAATCATCCTTGATCAATTTTATGCATGTTTAATCTCTACAAGGCTGTCCAAAAGGTGTTTTCCCTTGGTTATTTAAATATAGAATCCCGAACCTCAAAAGTTGAGAGGATTTACCTTCGTGGTTGTGTTCTAGACTGGATCATTATGCTTGTAGATTGATTTCATTATCTTGCTTGCTTGTCAAACACTCTCTACTTGTCTGGTGCATATTCATCATTGATCTATCCTTTGTAAGTTTGCATATAGAATAGAATTTCGTTTTGCATCATTAAATCATAAAAAAAAACAAATAAAAATCCTAAAACCCCTGCATATTTCCTTCTTAGCTCTATCCGAAAAATCAATGGATCATAAGTGTGAACTCTAGTCCATGTGGATTTGATCCCTAAGTATTATTGCGAATACTCTACACTTGCAGCTAAGTTTTAATTGGGGAAAAACTTGACCCCACATCAAGTTTTTGGTGCCGTTGCCGGGTACTAATAGTCTTTGCGTTAGGATTTAGCTCTAGGATTTAGTCTAGGAAAAGTTTTCTTTTTCTTTTGCTTGTAAATTTCGGTTTTTCTAGAACTAAGAATTCGGTTTTTCTACTAACATTAGGAACTTAGATTTTCTTCTAACTTTTTTTAGGATATTAACACTTAGAATTAGGTTAGGATTACTTTAATTTTCGTGCCTATTTGACTTATCTTTTAGTTTAGGATAAAAATTTACTTTTCCTTTTTAGATTAGGATTTTCCTTTTATTTGATACTACTAAATTTTTCTCATTGACTTTTATAGAAACCAAAGAGAAAATAGGATCATATTCTCACTATGGCCACGTTTTTGAGGAATTCCAGACCCATGATCATCATAAAAATTCATTTTGAGGAGGAGTAGATCTACATCCTAAGAGACATCAACCATGAAGAGACCCAAAAGAGCCGAAATTTCGCATCTATGGAGCATATGATCCACGACATTGATCACGTCCAATATGAACTATTGTGGTGTGTTTTCTAGACGTAACCATTTCTGGTATCATCATAAAGTCCAGCCAACACGAGCAGTACCTCAAGGAGATTTATTTTTACCACATGAAGCTCGAACATTAAATCACCAATATACCTCTGGTCAGCCACGTCCTACCCCTTCTCATGACCCTCATAACATGTCAATGGAGTCTTTCAAGTGTAAATTTGAATTCTCGGTGACACAATTCATCAAATATCAAAAGAGAAGCAAAGCAAACGTTCAAAACGGAGTTTGACAACATGCAATTCGACCTAAAGGAGAAGTTTGGAGAGTTTTAATCTAAACTTCAGAACTTTAAAGGATTTTGAAGAATCTACGAATTCATAGTGAGAGGCTATTAAGGAAAGAGCTCCAGCTCATTACGAAGATGATGTTCAAAGCAAAGAAACCAAAGAAACCGATGAAAAACGGATTGTGGCATCAAAAGGATGAATACTCATGTACCAAGTGGGGCACGTCCAGAGCTTTAAATAACTGATATTAAATACTTTGCGGACCTTTCTTTCAAACTCATAAGGATCCAAAATGACTCTCTTATGAAGACATGGAGCTAGAAGGCGAAATTGGTAAATTCGCAACAAAACCGATGAAATCAACACTCAAAGGGAAGATTTCCAGCACTTCACCAACTGATCATGGGAGATATAGACCATTACTCTCATCAACTTCGAGCATAATGGGCTAAGCTTGGTGGTTTATGCATTTTCCTTGAAGAATATGAAGAAAAACGTGTAGAGAAGGTCTTTTAAAACTCATACGCTTTGAAGATACACCTCAAGACCAGTAAGGAAAGTGATTAGCCATGTGATTCAAGATTTTTCCATCCATGTTTTACTCCTAGTATGGTGTATTACATTCCTTGGATGAGGACCTTAAGGATCCAAGTTACAAAATCGAGAAGAAAAGCTCGTTTTGCTCTTAATCACGAAGAAATTTTCAGTATTGAAAAAGAATTATTGGAAGCATTAAGAGCTGTTATGTATTGGTCAAAATGGACTATGGAACTCATCAATATCAACAAGAAGTCATTCCAAGACGAGTTGCACCTTCACACTTCTATCGAAGATGATTTCAAGTTCTCATCTCTACTCCATGGAATGAACCGGAGAAGAAAGGTCTAGAACCCATTGAAGATCTTAGTTGAATCATTGAAAACATGAAGAATGAGGAGTCACAAACCTCCTAACTGAGCATCCTCATCAATTAAAAATGCCTAGAGGTCGAGCTAAAGACTTTAAACTAGCGCTTTATGAGAGGCAACCCATATTATATCCCTTTAAAATTTTTGTTTTGATTTGATTTTTAGAATATTTTCCTAGGATTAATGTTGGTTAATTTTTTTGTTACAAGTTTTTGATAAATATTTTTATACTTTTTTTTTCGTAGGAACACATTTTGGAATGGAGAAAATCCAATCCGGATACGTCCGGATCATTCGAAACATCCCACCGGACCACAGAGCTTCACGACCGGTTTATGCCAAAAACGAGGCCCGATCAAGTTTAAAGAAATGAGGAATCACATTGGAATTGGCAAGAACTGACTTCAAGCTTAAGAGGGAGAATGTTGGAATAAGCTTGAACCAAACAAAACCAACTGTGACTTGAATCGCAAGGTATCCTAAACCTAACCGAGATATGGTTCCTTAAGAGATAAGGATTAGGATTTGATTTAGTAGTTATCTAATAGGTTTCCTAATAGGTTTAGGAATTTGTTTTGTGTATAAAAAGTCGTAGTCGAGTAATGACATAGGCAAGAGGGATTAAAAGCGTTTTTGAGAAAGGTTTGTTTTGAGATATTTTCAAAGTTAATAAAAGAGAGGAATGCTTTTATTATTTACAATCAAAACATCGAAACACATTGAGAAAAGATAAGTTGAGTTAATATTATTGTAACATCCTGGCCTGTAAACCCGGTTCAATTTAAAATTTTCATTAATTAGGCCCAAAACCCTAAAAGCTCATTCCATCTTTTTAATAACTTTGTGCCACATTGTTTAGGGGAAGGAACATGACCCTAATCTCTTCCTTATAAATATAGCCCTTCTGTAGACTTTAGAAACCTTAAACCCTAAAAGCTAAACTTCCTTCCTCTTCTTCTGTAGTTTTTTGAAAAACCTAGAGAGAGAAAGTTAGAGAGTGTGCTAGAGAGAGAGAGAGAGAGAGAGAGAGAGAGAGAGAGAGAGAGGGGAAAAGAGAGAAAGAATAATGCTGGGAAAAATTTATGTGAGACAAGAGAAGCTTGAAACCTTGGAAATAAAAGAACATAAGCTCTTGCAGCCCCAAGAGGAACCAGGAACCGCCGTCGCAGTCACTGGAGGAGCTGGAGCCGCCGCCAATTCCGGAGATGTCGCCATTGTCGCTGTCGTTCATGGAGAAGGACCTGCAGACATGTCTTTAGCTTTAGTATGACCTATCCTGCAATCAGAACCAATTCCTACAACTTCCAGAGATATTAGGCCAAGATGAAGATGTACCTAGCCCTCACATAGTTCATATTCTTGTTTGGTTGCATTAGTCTAGGGTTAAACCGGAGAAGTATCAAGCTATAAGTCTTGATACAAATATGTTTCGTGTATTATGTATTGTAATGTTATATTGACTATATGCCTAAGTGTGATTGTGTGAATTAGTCATTAAGTCGACATTGCTTTACTAAGATGAATGTCAGGACCTATTAGCTTGACCACATAAAAATGTTAATTAAATTAAAAACTAGGTTAATATGCCATTGTTTGGGAACTACGTAAAAGATATTGATTGCATGTACATGGTTGAGGTTATTTCATGTGTTGTTGGGTGAGATTCGTCGGATGAGACACACCTAGTATTTGGGTGAGATTCGCCGGATGAGGCACACTCAGTGTGTGGGTGAGATTCGCCGGATGAGGCACACCCTGCGTTGTCAGGTGAGATACGCCGGATGAGACGCACCCTGTTTGTTGTGCGTCGTGTTGTTTACTAGATGCTTGTGCAGCACGGTAGGTGGATTTGATTATGAATTGAGGCATGTTATTAGGTTGCTTGCGCTGTACGCTAGATACTACTGTTTGGGGCTTTTGGTTTAGGTTTAAACTTCTATAGCTGAGCCGGCGTTTGAGCAACATGGAGTTAGTTGCATTCTCACTGAGTGACTTGTGTCGGAAAGTCACTCACCCCTCTATTTTTCTCCTTTTTATGGTATATTATCAGGTTTGGGTTTAGAAGTAACGATTAAAGTTCATGTTGATGGTTTAAAAACGGTTTTAGCTGTACCATAAAGATGAACCTCAATCTATCAGGTCCGGGTGTCACAATTATAGGCATGAATCTGAATACAAGTGGTTTTCCTTTTCTCTTACGTTTGGGTACATACATGACTTTCATTTCTCTTCCAATATCTTTTTTCAACAATTATTCTTCTTTTTGATATAAAATCTAATAGAGAAATACTATTTGTGTTTATATTTCCTTTTAATATAGGAGTAATTAAGTCAATATTACAAAGGTGGGCATTATTTAAGTATTTGACCCAATTTTTTATTATTTAAGTATGTATAATATTTTTGTCTCAATTGTTCTCCACTTTTCCCCTCTTGGCCAGTGGAAAAGATTTTTCCTTTTTATTAAATTTTTTCTCTCCTCTTCACATAAAATCTCACCATCTCTTTTACTTTCATTTGTATTTGTTCTAAAATAGTTAATTAAAAATGCAAATATGCAAAAAAGTAGATTTTTTCACATTAGGTATATCTTATATTTTTAAAAATGGATATATATTTTTAAATGGTTTAAAATGAGCATTTTCTCCAGAAATAGAATTACTATATTAATAGTAGTTCTACTACGGTGAAATATGAATGTTTTTATATTAATAGTAATTCTACTACTGCATATATCAATATTTTAATTTAAATACCATTCAATAAAAAAAATTCATAAACCATACTAAAAGAAATCCAAAAAATTGCGTTTGACACAAACCAAAAAAATAGAATGTCTATTTTAATAGACACACTAGTTTTTACTAGAAAGGGTAAACATTACGGGGAGTGGTAAAAGTTTTAAAAAATTAAAAATGTTTGTTTTAGGGAATTGTGTGGGGGGGGGGATAACATTTGAAAATATTGGTAGAAAAAATAATAATATGTAAAATGAATAACAAACTTTTAGTTACTATAGATAATTAACTTACTAAGTTAAACATTGGTTAAAAAATGTATAAATCAAGTGAACTTTTGTTCATAATGTAACATAAATCGAAAAGTTACTAGGAGGTTTTTTAAAAACAAAAAAATTTAAAAACTAGAAAATCTAAAAAAATTATAATAATTTTTTTGCAAAACTAAAAAATCTAAAAAGAAAATAAAAAGGGGAATTGTAATGAAGAGAGAGAGAGAGCAAGAAAAATGAAAGGAAAAAGAAAAAAAGAAAAGAAAAACAAAATAAAGATGAGAGTAGAAGAATAAAGGGTGAGAGTGTAATTTTGAAAGGATATAGAAAGGTGAGTTTTTTTTATAAATCTTAAAAACTTAATTAACGGTTGTTTTTGGGTTATCCATTGATATTTCCCTTTAATATATTTGTTTCTTCTTTATTCTTCTTCGTATTCATGTATAAAGTCTAATATAATATCTATTAAAGATATTATATTTCCTTTTAATATATGTGTTTCTTTGGGGCCAATGTTTATTACACTTTTGGTCAACACATCTATTCCTATTAAGAAATGGAAATACAAACGGAAAAGGAAAATTCAATGCTTATCACAATGGAATATATCCTTATTATAATCTCTACACAAATTTTCTTTTTTAACTCGATTTCTCAGAGGACAAATTCATGGAGATATGAAGGTGTATAGTACGATCATTTAATACATCAGGTTTGGATATTTTTGCGTTGGCCCATAATTAGAATGGTAGNTCAGAAAGTGCTGAGGTGGATAGTCTCAAAAGCCTCTATTAATCCCTTTTAAATAGTTAGATAATATTTTATATAAAGTATTATTGATTTATTGAGTAACGTTAATTTATTTTTAAAATTTATTTTATTTTAAGATATATTTGTCTTATATCATATTTAGAATTATGTATATATATATATATATAT
>OVAN01014275.1:0-12166 GCA_900406275.1 Anastatica hierochuntica | reverse complement strand
TAAGGCTAAAAAGATGTCTTGTAGAATGATGCAAAAATCGAAATAAAGAAAGCAAAGAAAACGCAGACAGCAACGTAAGGGTGTAAAAAATTCAGAAAAGTGTTGGGCATCGGGTATTATCAGGGAAACATTTCATTGTTGACTAAAATTACAGATTAGGGAAGAGGTTAAGAACCGTCTTTAACTCAAATTCTAATCTAGAACTGATCTACCTCTGTAGTATCAGTGCCCTATGCACTAGAAACCTCGAGACTAACTTCCGTTGACCCTCAATTTCTAATCATGCATTACTAACAAATTTGATAGGTTCACAATTCACTTAAACATCAACTTCCGTTGGCTTAAGAAGAATTGCTCATCTATAATTCTTTCAGGCTTTTAATCATTTACCTTCCAACAGTTAAACAACCTAAGATCAGAAACTAAGTGATCAATTCAGTTTCATGCATTATGATTAACTATAGACGAAGATCCGTTAGATAATATCCCTAAACATGCAATCATATATCAATAAATCATGAATTCCCGTTGTGAGAACCCTAAACCCAACGATTAAACTACTCACTCATGTTCAGAGAGTCAACACAAATCAATTTCAAGAGAGACATCATCGTATTAATCGATAAACAAGAGGAAAAAGAGGGTTCGGAAAGCTTCTTAATGAAGATCTAAGATGCTTCTTCTTCCTAAGTTATAAACTCTCTCAAAGCTCTCTCAAAGTCTGAAAAATTGCATAATGCAAAGAGAAACTCGAGTCTAGGTCTTTTTGATAAAATCGGGTCTGANTTCTACGTAAAATCGGTCCGAAAATCGGGACAGGGATCGATCGATCCATGTCCCTGGATCGGTCGATCTGTGTCCAAAAATCAGGGCATTTCCAGCTTTGTGCGAACACTTCCTTCGAGGCTTGAAATCCATCCAAAATACTTCCTTTTCGCACATTCAAGCTCGAATCCTTTAAAAACAACAAAGAACACAAAAACGCGCCAAAACAATCCGAATACATACTAAAAACCATAGATCTCGAATGAAAGCCGTACTAAAAACCTACTAAAATACTGACACATCACGTTCCCTTTCCCGAATTGCGGACCGATGTTACGAAGAACCAGACCAAACTTATTTTGGAATGGATTGCTATCAAAGGACCTATACTCGTTTTTCCTGTTTCATAATGCAACTTTTCTGAGTTTTAGAGAGTTGGGAGAGATTTGTAACCTAGGGAAAAGAAGTATTTTTGTTCTTCAATCGAGAAGTCTTCGGAACCCTCTATTTACTTTTGTTTATACATATTACAATCATCTCTCTCAACAATTTGATTTGTGTTTTTGCTATTTCCATGAGTGAGTAGTCTGTTCGTTGGGTTTAGGGATTCTCACATAAGAATTCATGAGTTGATGATATAGAATCGCATGATTAGGGATATAATCTAATGGATCTTCGTCTATGATTGTTCGTAATGCATGAAACTGAATTGATCAGTTAGTTTCTGAACTTAGGTAATTTAACTGCTGGAAGTTGAATGTTTAAGTGCCTTAAAGAATTATAGATGAGCAATTCTTTTAAGCCAACGGAAGTTGATGTTTAAGTGAATTGTGAACTTATCGAATCTGTTAGTAATGCATGATTAGAAATCGAGGATCAACAAAAGTTAGTCTCGAGATTTTTAATACATAGGGAGCTGTGAGTACGGAAGTAGATCAGTTCCATATTAGAATTTGAGTTAAAGACTGTTCTTAACCTCTTCCCTAGTCTGTAGTTTGAATCAACCATGAATTGTTTCACTGAGAATGTCCGACGCCCAACACTTCTTTGATTGTTTTACAACCTCTTCATTTGCTGCCTGTGTTTATGTGCTCTCTTAATTTTTATTTTTGCATAATCTCTAAAGACATCTTTTTAGCCTTAGCCCGCTGTGTGATCTGATATTTCTTCGCGCTACCTTTGGTCTCTGTTGATTTGATCTCGAACCACTACAACGTACATATATGCGCTTGCAGTGTTATCTCGGGCGAAAACCTGAACTATCAATGAGGATGATGCATTATACAAAATATGGAGCAGGTGTAATAGCATGGTGAATTCATGGTTGTTTAATGTGGTTAGCAAAGAAATATATGATAACATTTTATACTATGAAGATGCATATGAAATGTAGATTGATCTGAACACACGGTTCAATGTAAGCAATCTTCCTCGTAAGTATCAGTTTGAACAAGCTATTGCTAATATGAAACAAGGAAGTCTTGATTTGTCTGCTTACTTTACAAAGAAGAAAACACTTTGGGAACAGTTGTCTAGCACAAGAACAATTACTGCAAAGAAGTGTAATTGTGAGCAGGTTAAAGAGTTGGTAGAAGAAGCAGAGACTAGAAAGATTATCCAATTCCTTATGGGTTTAAATGAGCACTTTGCAAGTATTAGAGGGCAAATTCTGAATATAAAACCGAGATCTAGTTTGGCTGAAATATACAACATGTTGGATCAGGATGAAAGCCAAAGGATAGTTGGACATTTTCAGAAGATAAATCATAATCCAATAGCTTTTCAAGTTCACGAAGGAAAGAATCTTGATCACAATCAAGCTCAAACTATGTTAACACATGGAGGATATCAGAAACCTAAATGCTCTTACTGCTCAAGATTTGGACATACTATAGACAAGTATTACAAGAAACATGGATTTCCACCGTGGATGAATAGAGGGAAGAAAGTCCAAGTTATGGGAACTGCTAATCTTGTGTCTACCAATGCTATTGCTTCAAGTGTTCAAGATCAGAATTCAGATTTTTCTTGTGAGAAAATGCTACTGAACAACTTCAACCGGTGATTTCGTACCTGAGCTCACAAATTCATAAGAATGGGATCACATCAATAGCTGAGAAAGTTAATGCTTCAACTTTAACTTCCACCCCTGTGATATCACAAATCATAGGAGGTATTTTAGGTACCTTTATCACTCTCTATAATCACTCCTATTATGACATGTTAGTATCTTCAGTATCTAAGAAAACAAATGTGTCTCTTAGAGCTTAAGATAATAGACTCGGGGGCTACTCATCACGTATGTCATAATAGGGATCTTTTCACTAAGTATAAGTCACTAGTTAACACCTATATCACCCTACCAAATGAGTACACAGTCACCGTTGTAGGAATATGATACATTCAGTTGGCAGATGCTATCACTTTGCACAATGTTTTGTACACTCCTGAGTTTAAATTTAATCTGCTTAGTGTGAGTGTTTTGACAAAATCAATAAATTCTGAAGTAAAGTTTACTGCGGATGCATGTTTCATTTAGTCCATTACACAAGAATTTATGATTGGTCAAGGTAGTCAAATGAGAAATTTGTATGCTCTGGATATCAATGGTTCACATAGTTTTGTTACTTTGTCAGGTATTTCTATTGTGTGTTCTACTGCTATTGTTGATTCAAATCTATGTCATAAAAGATTAGGACATCCTTTCCTTCATATGATAAAATAGATACAATATCAGATGTATTGAAAATATCAAAGAACAAAAGAAATAAAACTCATTCAGATTCTTGTCATATATGTCATTTGTCTAAACATAAACATTTGGCTGTTAAATCTAAGCATAATATGAGCTCAAATGTTTTTGATTTCTTGCAAATTGATACTTGGGGGTCCATTTAGTGTTCCAATTTTGGATGGTTATAAGTACTTCTTGACAATAGTAGATGATCACAGTCATGCTACTTGGACTTACTTGATGATAGCTAAATCTGATGTGTTGAAAATATTTCCTGGTTTCATTAAAATGATAGAAACTCAATATAATGCAAAAGTGAAAGGGGTTATGTCTGATAATACTAATGAATTGAAATTTATTGATTTTTATGCATCAAAAGGCATTGTAGCATATCATTCTTGCCCTGAAACACCTGAGCAGAACTCAGTGTTAGAGAGAAAGCATCAACACATACTGAATGTAGCTAGATCCTTACTCTTTCAATCTCAAGTTCCTTTAGCTTTATGGGGTGAATGTATGTCAAGTGTTGTGTTCTTAATAAATAGGTTACCTTCCCCTGTGTTAGAAAACAAAACTCCTTATGAAAAATTAACTCATACGAAACCAGATTATGAGTCATTAAAAGCTTTTGGGTATTTGTGTTATGCCTCTACAAGTCCCAAAGGTAGAACTAAGTTTGATCCTAGAGCTAAGGCTTGTATCTTTATAGGATATTCATTGGGGTACAAGGGTTATAACTACTAGATATAGAGACACATTATGTTTCTATTTCTAGAAATGTCACATTTGATGAGGATATTTTTCCCTTTGCATCATCACATATAAAGGATGATGTAAAGAGTTTCTTTCCTCATATTAATTTCTCTGCATCCCCTGATGATATGTCTTCTACACATACATCTTCTGATGCGCCTCCATATTTGGATGTGTCATCTTCTGAGGTCTTACTTCCCTCTGGACTAAGACCTCACAGACAAAAGAAAACACCATCAAACTTGCAGGATTTTCATTGCTATAATACTACTCTTACTAATCATACTACTCCTTATTTGATAGCAAACTATATTTCTTATTTATATCTTTCTCAGCCTTTTCAAGCTTTTATTAATGCCATCACCAAAATCAAAGAACCTCAAAAAGACTTAGAAGCTTTGCTTGACAAGTTGTGCTGTGATGCTATGAATAAAGAGATTGGCAATATGGAGAGAAATCACACTTGGAATGTTTGTGTCTTACCTGTTGACAAAGTTGCAATTGGTTGTAAATGGCTTTTAAAAGTGAAGTACAATGCAGATGGGAGTGTAGAAAGATACAAGGCTCATTTAATAGTTCAAAGATTTACTCAAGAAGAAGGAGTGGATTATGGTGAAACCTTTTCACTTGTTGCTAAGTTGTCCACAATGAGGATTATGTTGGATGTAGTAGCCAAGAAGAATTGGAAATTAACACAATTGGATATCTCAAATGCTTTCCTAAATGGAGATTTGGAGGAAGCGATATATATGAAACTACCTCTAGGCTATACAGACTTGAAAGATACTTCATATCCTCCTAACTCAGTTTGCAAGCTACATAAATCTATATATTGACTCAAACAAGCTTCTAGGCAATGGTATTTGAAACTCTCTTCTTCGCTGATGGATATGGGTTTCAAGGTATCTCATAGTGACCACACTCTGTTTGTAAAATATGTTGGGCGAAGATATTTGGATGTTTTGGTCTATGTAGATGATATATTGGTAGCTAGTAATAATGATGATGCAATTTTAGAGTTTGTAGAGGAATTAAAGGCTCAATTTAAACTGAGGTAGTTGGGAGAAGCAATTTATTTCTTTGGGTTAAAGATAGAAAGATAAGAGAAAGGAATCTTTGTTAATCATATGAAGTATATCTTAGAACTTTTGGATGATACAAGATTCTTAGGATGCAAACCTTCTTATATTCCTTTCGATCCTACTATCAAGCTATCTAAGGATACAGGGGAATTATTGGATAATCCCAAAGTTTATAGAAAGTTGATGGGAAGATTGATGTATTTGGCTATCACCACACCACATATCTCTTATGCCTTGACAACCCTGTGTCAGTTTTCCTCAGCTCCTAGAGATACCCATCTTCAAGCAGTACATAAAATTTTGAGGTATCTCAAAGGAACAGTGGGTCAAGGAGTCTTCTATGATGCTTTTGGTAGTTTTGATCTCAAGAGTTTTGTAGTTTCTGACTGGGCATTGTTTCTGGATACATGAAAGCCAATCACATGATTTTTCTTAGGCGACTCATTGGTTTCTTGGAAGGCTAAGAGATAGAAAACTATATCCAGAAGTAAAGCTGAAGCTGAATTTAGAGAAATGGCAGATGCAGCTTGTGGAATAGTGTGGATTGCAAGGATCATGAATCATTTACAGGTTCCTTTAACACTTCCCACTTTGCTTTATTGTGACAATATGACAACTCTTCACATTGCCAACAATTCAGTCATTCACGAAAGAACAAAATACTATGCATGTAAGAACACACAATCAAATTGTTGATGTGTTAACTAAGGCATTATATCCAAAACCATTCAAAGAGCTCATAGGCAAGATGGGTGTGACTGATATTTTAGNGGGGGGGGGGGGGGGGGGGGGGTATTAGCCTAAGCAGAAGAAGAAGGAGATGAATCCTTATGAGTTTAATTATTGGTTTAGCGTGAATATAATGTATTAGGATTGGTTTACTTGTACAACAATTTTCGGTTTAGTATAGTGGGTATATAGAGCCGATTGTAACAAACTTTTACGTTAATGAGAATGTGAAAATCATTTCTTCTTCTTCTGAGTTCAAGCTTCTATTATATACCATCATTATATTCAATCTAGATTATTTTTCAATAGATAATGTCACAATAATAAGTAAAAAACCACCAGACCATGTATCAAACATTGAAAACAGAGGAAACACACAAACATAAAAATATTGACTAGTAGTCTTTAATCTTTAAAATTAGAATGAAGATAAAACTACAAACAAAACTAATTCATGAAGCAAAATAAGATAAAAAAAAAGTTTGCCTTTAAAAAAAAAACCTAAAATCTTAAATTAATACTAAAGAAACAAAACAAAAACAAAAACATAAGAATACTCATCAATCTCTTCCATGATTCGGCCATCCATCTAACTTAATAGTAGTACAATATCTAGAGTTTCTTTATAATTACACTAATTAATTAAATAGAACTTTTAATCGACTAATATTCATTGTATTAATCAATATATCTTAACCAAATTTTTTTCTGGTAAGTGATTCGTTTCATTAATATTGAGAAAAAATACAAGGGTTGTCGTACAAGCATGTTATACCAATGTTATTTTGCAAGCACTGCTCATTATCCTTGCATCTTTGGCTAGCTTATCTGCAATCTTATTATTCTTTCTGCTTATGTGTTTGAGAATCACATTACTTAGTCTCTTAGAGAAGCTCATGATATCTGCAATTATTGTAGATAAGCCTTGAAGAGAAAGTTTGATGTTGGGTCAATAAACTTTTTTACATGAAATGCAATGTTTTGGTAATCTAACCTTTGCAATTGGTAGACTGCGTCCCTCAATGCCACTTATTTTGCTTCAAGTATTGATTTAAACGGTTTCATACATGTTGACCCTTGAATTATTGCTTGTCCTTCTCTATCTTTTAGCATCCAACCAATTCCCAGTGAGTCTGAAGATGAGATCGGATAAGCATCAACAAATCATTGATAATTTAAAGCACATGATGCATCACTAGATGATAAAGCTTTTGTTGAAGTGTTGTTAAGTGTTTCAGAGATATGTCCTTGTTGACTTTGATTAGCTTCCTTACATAGGTCTATGTACATAAGTGCTCTGTTTATGACATCTAGGATAGAGATTTTACTATCATAGAAAACAATATTTTTTCTTAGCTTCCATATTATCTACCCTATAAAGATGAGATATTAATTATATGATATGCCTTGACATGTTCTAGTTGAAGATAGTACCTTAGAAACATAGCCTTTGAGGTTGAGATTGTCCACCTGCTCACAAATATGTTCTTCATCTGGAGTCAGGCTCAAAATTTCTCTACCAACCCTGCAACTGAAAATTAGGTGATGACATTATTCAAGGTCTTCTCCGCATAGAGGGCAGGTGTTGTCAAGCTTTATGCCTTTTCTTTGTATAGATGTTCTAACAGCCAAACCTTGATGTAAGGCTCGCCCCAAAAAATGTTTATTTTTTGGTGAGATCAACATCTTCTAAATTGTGTTAAATCTGTTATCAATTTGGGAACAAGAATAAGGAGAGTTAATATGAGACAAGTGACACCTAGACTTAACTGTGTAATATCCTTGTCTCGTATAGCTCCATTCCATGTTAGCCTTGTTCCTAACCATACTTGACCTTAAAAAGAAGACAAGACGATAGTCTTTTGGATGCACTAAGGCTGTGACTTATCATCATCCCAAGCTCCACCTTTTGCACAAAGTAAATCTGCAACTTTCAAGTTAAGAGACACATTCTGACTGGATCTTCTAGGTGGTCTTGGTGGATTTGTTGGTAATCAGTTATCAGACCAGGCTCTAATGCTTTTGCCATCTCCTATATTCCATTTAATCCCTAGTTTCACCAGGTCTAAAATATGCAATAAACTTTTCTAGGCATATGATGATTTTGGTATTGGTTCAACCTCTAATAATGATCCATTGGAAAAATATTTAGCCTTAAATATTCTAGCTAGCAAGGTGTCAAGATATTGTATCATTCTCCACAACTCTTTAGCTAGAAGCGCTCTACTAAAATTTTTCAGATCCCTTATCGCAAATCCTCCTTCCTTCTTTGATTTTATAGTTGTATCCCAAGCCACCCATGGGATTTTATGTTTTTATTGACGAGAAGACCACCAAAATATCCTTATGACTTGTGTTATTTGATTAGTAAGTTTCATAGGGAGAAAAAAAGGAAGAAATAACATAATTTGGAAGTACAGTAGCTACATACTTGACGAATATCTTTTTCCCTGCAAGGGACAAAAGCTTTGCATGCTAGTTATTTAAGCTTCTTAAACTCTTTGGGTGATATAACTAAATGAAGAAATTGTATTCTTTTTATGATTTTTGGTACTCCCAAATACTTCCCTAAGCCTCTTGTTCTAGTGATAGATGTTATAGATTGAATTTTCTTTTGCAACTCTAAAGGTGTCTTTTTGGCAAAGGTGATAGCAGACTTGGAGAAGCTTAAACTGATAATTGACCATAAATCTGCAGTGTATACAAGATAGAATTGTATTCTTGCTCAAACGCTATGAAAAAATGCAGAGAATCGTGAGCAAGTAACATATGTGTCACTGCTGGTCCTCTTTTACTAGCTTTGAAGCCATGGATCTATCCCTAATTCTTACTAATATGTTCAACATGAGAGATAATCATTCTATATATAAAAGGTAAAGATAGGGAGAAATTGGATCCCCTTATCGAGTACCTCTCTAGGGGGAGGAGGAGGGGTGATTTTATTTGTTGGGGACCCATTCAATTACACAAAGTAAAAATAGTCTTCACGCAAGTCATGACCCACCTACACTAGATTTGACAAAAGTGAAGAATATATTGAACCACACATTTACTTATAGAGGTCTAATGTTGCTTATAGAAACCAGCTGTGAGACCATCCGGCTCTGGTGTTTTCTCCTCGTCTAATCTTTTAGTCACTTGGTATATTTTATCCTCTATAACAGGCTTCACTAGCTGTTCATTAATAGCAGGTGATTCCTTTGACTGAATAGGACCCATCGTTTTGAAATCTTGTCCATGTTGCGAAGCCTGTGATGTGTACAACGCCTTGAAATAATCTTCTATTATGTTATGGATGTCTTTTTGCTTGGTTTTAATGTTCTCATTTGAATCTGCAAGCGATGTAATGCAGTCTAGATTTCTTGTTTGTTTTGTTTTATCATGAATTTTTTTTGGTATTTTTATCAGTAGCCTACAACCAATGAACTTTTCTTCTAGCTTTTCAATATTGTTCTTCATATATGTATGCCTTTGACAAATGAGATGTAACTTGTCGAACATAAGCATAGTCCAAAGGATACTTGTTGTAAGCTTCCTGAAGTTTTAGTTGCATCTCTTGAATAGTCTTCTTCGAGTTAGCAGTGTTTTCTGATTTTCGCCGAGCCAGTCCATGTCTGCAATACTCTAACGCTTCTACAAAGTCCTCAAGTGGTAGATGGGCACAAATTGTTGACCAGACATTCTGGACATGCTGCTTAACCTCTGGGTTTAATTTCCACCGATTGTCATATCTAACTAATTTCTTGACTCTCCATTGATAACATTCTGTATGCACTAAAATAGATATATAGTTTGATCCCTGTCAATTCAATAATAAGACATAAGACTTAGGAAAAGCCTCAAGTCACTCATTATTAGCCAACGCTCAATCAATTTTTGTCTTGATGGTATGATCCCATCTCTTACCTAACCATGTGAATTTGCCCCAAATGTTTTTAAATCCTTTTGTCCTAGATGTTTCAACATGTTGTTAAATACTTGAAAAGTATGATCTGCTCTTTTATGACCTCCCAATTTTTCATGATTACTTTTTATGTCATTGAAATCACCTAACAAAAGTCTTGATTTGTGAGTATATATCCTTGTACTTTCTCTCATTATCATTCTTTTCCATTTTAGATTTCCCATGTACTTCTCTGGAAATCAATAGACATATGTTAAATAGTATTTTACATTTTCATCTTCTATTAATATATTAGTGCAATACAAAAATTATACAAAGACAAAAGAAGAGACACTCCATCCCAAAACACTACCATTCCTCCAATATAGCCTACTAGAGATAAAAATGAAATGATGTTCATACTTACGGTCTTTGATATTGTTGGACATATTCATTTTTTTTTTTCTTTTAGAAACATAACTTTTGGTCTATACTTTCTCCTAATATCCTCCAAAAAGAGCTTGTCATTGTGTTTCTCATACCTTGGCAATTCTAATTCATAATCTTCAATGTATTCTCTTTAACTTTGAGTAAAAAACATTTATTGATGTTTACCACCTTATCTGAAATAGGCTCTGATTTAACTGAAATTCTTTTGTTTCTTCAACTCAAGACCGCTTGAGAAACATATAACTCTCGAACACAACCAATTTTTGGCTCAGAGAAGGATAAATACAGCTCATATCACCAGTGGGAAAATCGATATGAAGAAGCATATATAGACTTTATGTAACACTCGTCTCGCTAACTCCAGAGAAGAGCGTGCCACAACTTAACTTAACTTAATTCTCTAGCCACACATCTCATTACGGATCAACTTATTATCATTAAATACCTCAACATGTCCAAAATCTAACTAACCCAATATTAAAGTCTAAACCGAAATAAAACCGAAAATAAAATAATGTTTAAAGAAAGATGCGAATAAAATCATGTTGATCCCAAACACAGCACCATGAAAACCAGCAACTCCGACTACTAAGGGGAAAAAGGGAAAAAGAGGGACAAAAGGGATGACTGACAGGAGAATCACTCAGTGAGGTGGTGGATGCTAAACACGCAAGTCCTCTGACTCGTATTTACTGCTCCAACCACGAGAAACTAGTTCTAAAACATGCAGCAAACATGGCACCTAAAGAACCCAGAGATAGCACACAATTGACCCTAGACAACTTCAGTGATTGTCGGCACCCCTGAAGAGGCTTACACAGCATAGGCTAAATGCCTATACACACCGTCCAGTGGACGCTTTATCGATCTAACGGCTACGGACACTGATCGACTTAATGCCTGCACCCTACGCACACAAGACTTCGGGAATACATGGATTCTTCATTTGTACCCCACGTCAAGTAATCTCATACCTAATTCTAAATTATCACGAAAGAAATCAATTCACACAAGATCCAATCAAACTCGATTCATAGAAACTCAATCATGTTCCGGTGCTAGCCTAACGAAGAAGTAACAGTAAACCGAACATGGGGGGCTCGCTTGCGAAGTAGCCCTCACCTTAGCAAAACGGAAGAAAAGCTTGGTCTCTGAATTCCGGATGCTCAGTCATACTCTAAATCTGAAATCAGAATGAAATTCCAATCAGAATAGCGGGGAAACGGATAAAATCGGACTTAGAAAAGAAAAATGATTCTCAATTTCAGATTAAGCTAGAAGACAAAAGATGGTTGTTTGTAGTTTTCGAATGAAAAAGTAAATAGAAGCGAATGTTTGAAACGATGTAAATCAATGGAAGAAAAGGTCTCAGGGTATTTCGCAGGAAGTCATAGTCTATGTTCAGGAAATCAGACAAGGAAATAAATTAAGATCCATTCTAGAACTCAGAATGCAAAATTAGACAAATCTCCTCTCAGAGTATTCTATCCCTATACTTAAAATAATGAAGACTTACTCCCGTAGAATTCGATAAAGACTAAGCATGCATTACTATTCAAGTTTGATTTGTTCAAAAAATGTCTTAACATTAATTCTCATTGGTTAAGGACATTTTGCTCATCTAAGTGTTTGTCAGGTTTCAAAACCAATTCCCATTGAATTTATCAACCTAAAGTCATGAACTAGGTGATCAATCAAGTTCAAGCATTCAGATTCACATAGATGAAGAATTCTAAAGATAGTTTTCTCTTGTCTAAAATCCTAAATCAT
>OVAN01014274.1:1901-12169 GCA_900406275.1 Anastatica hierochuntica | reverse complement strand
TGCAAAGCTTGATTTAAGAAAACTAAACCCTTTTGATCAAATTTGAAAACCGTTGGTCCTAATTTTCTCAAATTCAAGTTTAATGATTTTCTCTTGATTTCAAAATTTCAAATTTTTGGTTATTTTGCAAAAGTTTTCAAAGAAATTAAAATTTTTGGAAACCTAGGGACCAATTTGCAAATAACGTTTTACACTTTTACTCTTAACCACAACTTTTCACTCACTCTCTCTCTCTCTCTCTCATCATCATCGAACATCTCTCTCTCTTTGCTAAAGAAGATTTTTGATTTTTCAAGAGAGGATTTTTGAGAAAGTTTGAGAGATTTTTGGTTCATCTAAAGTGCATTCTAACTCTTCTCTTCATCTTATTCTCCTTAAAACATCAAGAACAAGGTATGAAGCTAAAAACGTTTGCTTTTAGTAGCTTAAATTTTTTATTTCTTTGAAGAAAAAGTGTTTGATGATGTTTTGTGGGTTTTTTTGAGTTGGAGAAGTTTAGTTGTTAGTGTTTTAAGAGCTACATTTGATTAGAAAAAACTAGAAATGCATGAATCAATATCGTTGTTCTTGAGTGAATAGTGGAGGGAATAGTGTTTTTGAATGTAAGTTTTGGGAAAACTTGAATTTTGTGGTTAATGTGTATGATTGGTGTTGATTGAACATGGTTTAGTGAGTCACTTTCTAAATATGAAGAAATCTCTAAGTGTGTACTTTGTCTTGAAAGTTTCGACAAAGAGAGGCTTCTTTTGAGGAAGTTGATTTTTGAATTCCATTAAGTGAAAGGTGTTGATTGTTGGATGCTTGGTTTGCTTGTGCATAATTAGAATCTACTACTTTGAATTTTGGTCCATAATTATGGATTTAGGCATATTATATTAAGTGCACATCATGCCTAAGTTTAGAAATGTTCTTAAAATGGATATTAAATGGATTTTGAACTTGGTAGTTAAGTAAGCTTCCATATGATTTTTAGTTTAGAAAGTGTGAAAATCAAATGCATATTCTTGTTTGAAAATTTGTATTGGCCGAATTTTGCATGACTTCGAATGCTCGCATTTCAATTCCTCGTGAGTATATTGCATTTAGATTGATGAATTAGCCTAGGAAATTGCTAAGAACCGGGAATTGGTACTTTACATTCCTATCATTTGTGTAGCAGTTCAAGACTAAACTCCTTAGCATCTTCATTTTGTTTTTTAACCTTTCAATTCACTTTATCTATACTTTTTGAGTATAGGTACCAAACAAGAATGCCACCATCACGAATTTCTTACCAATCATTGTCGAGCGAGGAACGAAGAATCTACTTGCATCTCCAAAAGCACTCAAAGGTGGAAGTAACACCATGGATTGATGAAGACTTGTTGAGAAAGATGGATATTCACGACCATGTTCGCGCATTGGTAAAGAGGATGCGACTTGATAGTTTTTTTTGATGCAACATCCGTCTTTCATACAATAAACGCTTCAATTCCTATCTACGCTACACTTTCTATAAGGAGATGGAGTGTTTGGACACGGTTTTGGGTACATTGCCTTTAGAATAAAGGACGATGAATACCAAGTCTCGACAAGAGAAGTGTGTGAGGTCTATAGTTTTGACCTGTCAAAGAACGGAGCAGATTTTGAGGATGGTTTGGATTTGAGTAAGCTTTGGAAGAACATTGCCTTTGGGGATTACATAAAAGGCTCGACCACAATAACGAAGATGCGTAGCCCGAAAATTCGATACGCGATGGAGTTTGTAGCCAACACTTACCTAGCAATGGGAAACCCAAAAGTTATAAATGAGCTTGCTATGAAGTTGCTTTTCTAAGGATTGAAGAGGTACTTAAGGGACCAAAATGGGGAGAAATGGGTGGATTGCTTAGGCGACAACACTAATCTTGGTCTTATGTTCGTAAGCATTCTACTCAATCATGCAGAGGATATGAGAAAAGAAAGTCATCCCGTCACGAGGATAGGAAGCATGCTCACCCTACTGTTTTACTACCTTCGAACTGAACTTGATGAATGGGAAGGTGGAGATGTTGATAAAGAAGTAAGGACCGAGAATCGCCAAGAGGGAGCCAAGATGGACATGCTTTACTTACTAGAGCGGCAATTTTCTTTCGGCTATGGTCCTAGAGATGACGTGATCTACTTGTTCATGGACGAAGAAAGGAAATGGAAGGCTTGTAACCTTCCAATGCCGGATGCGGAGCATACATCGTCACAAATGGACAAGGACATCAACTTCCGCCCACCAAGCCACCTTCATTAGAAACGGAGCATACTACAAGGAGACCCAAGACTTCATAGGCTATTTTAACCACACCAACCCCAAGAAGAGACACCAAGACGTGTATGGACATTCACTCCTTAACCCATTTCATACACCGCCACATCTTAGGAAACCATATGAGAAGAGCTTGGAAATGGAACTAAGAAAACACGCCAAGGTCATAAAAAAACAAGGCAATATGCTCTCGCGATTAATGAGGAGTTTCAAAAGAAGTGTGNCTCAAGCGAGAGTGAGGAAGATATTCAAGAATGCCCGAAGCGTGAGTTCACAAAACCAAGAATGTCGGTAGCTCTTCCACCATTGGTGATCCGGAAAAAAGAAGAGCATAAAATGTAACAACTAAGAACATCATTCAAAGAGCCACTCCGAAGGAGACATGGAAAGGATCCCGTTGGGCCTTCTTCATCTAGGCCAAGGCGATCCAAGCGCAACAACGAGTCCGACTCCTCCATTGGATCCACGAGACACTCATTCATATGAGTTTTCTAAAAGGTACAGCTACTTTACATTGTGAATACCATTGCATGTTTTTCATTTTTCATGTTGGTTTTTCTTGGTCACTCTCACGGTTTAAAGTTCACCGAGACGGTGAAATTTAAGTCCGAGGGAGGGGCTTAGTACTAATACAGTTTTTAGTTTTGATGTTTTTCTTTTCTTTTCATGCATATTGAGTCTTGCATTGTAGATAATTACGATTTACAAAAAACCAAAAAAAATGAAAAAGTTTCGAAAGAACCAAAAAACATTTTCAATTTGTTTTCAAAATTTGTATATAGATTGCATACATTTGTGCATACTTAGTTTGTAGGAGCATATAGGGTTGAATTTTGCATAGGGAACAATGATGATACTACCTCATAGATGGATAAGTTTTGCTTAATGAATAATGCCCTCATTAGAAGTAAGATGATGCCTAAACCGCTTTTAGTCTTAGGAAAATCCTTGATCGAAATTGACCACATAAAAGATCTTTACGAATGTTGAAGTAGATTGTCTCTTGAATCAATTCCTATCTAAGATGGCTTTTTAATGAACTTTAGCATCTTGCTTATGGTCATTGTCACACTTGACCCTGAGAATTCATTACATTTGAGCTTTGTTCTATCCATTTTTACCACTCTATCTTAGCTCAAATGGCTATTCTCCTCTTTAGAGTAGTAACCTACCCTTATGAACCCTTAAACCTTTCCTTCAAACCCCCTATTATTTCGTTATTTGAGGCCTCTTTAGAAAATTGCACACACGGACAAAAACCCGCGTGAATTGAAGTGGAACGACAAAGAGGATACTTCCTTAAAGTTAGCCTCACTTTAAGGCTAACTAGAGTTATAGGAGGGGAAAATCTTTGTGGTTTTGGGTTTGTCTAAGTCTTGGGAATGGTTTGTGAATAGTGAGTCAAGTATATGTTCCCTAAGTGCTTATATGATCCTAGGTTGCTCAAAAAAGAAAAAGAAAGAAGGTGAAGAATCAAAAAAGATAAGAAAAAGACGCTAGAGATTATTATTAACTTGAAGCTCTAACCTTAGAAAACTAAAGGCTTAGAGAGTCCACCCTAAAAAGAAAAAGAAACGAGAATCCAAGTGATTAGATAGTGGCTCTTGAATTACAAAAGAAGGTTAGTAGTTTAGAAGTCTAAATGTTTAAGAATCTCTAGTTGTCTACAAAAAGAAAGAAAAAGAATGAATGAGTTTGGTTTGATAAAAGCTTATGGTTTCTAGAATTAGGATGAGTAGAATATCAGGTAAGTGTCTAGATCCTTAGGAAGCAATGGGGTGGGAACAAGTAGAGGAAGTAAATGCTTTGTATGCATAAATTTTTCGGCTACCATCTTGCTTTTGCCTAGTGTCTTGCACTACTTTGTTTGAGAGAAACCAATCTAAAAATCGAGTGAACCCTCTTCATTTTACACTTCTTTACATGAAAACCCTTCTTTGAACTCTAAATCGAATGGATAAGATACATTGCCCATGAGTAAAGAACTCACGCCTTAGCTTAATTGAATGTAAAAAAGAATTAATGATGAGATAGTTTGTGGATGCTTAGCTTAGATTATAAGAGTTGGTTTTGTGATTATCATGGAGAAGTACTTAGGCTCTTAAATGATCTTTGTACCATTTTACTTGTCTTGAGGATATTAGGCATAAGGCATTACTTTTCTTATCTTGGTTTTGAGTTCCCACTTGCAAACCTCATTTCCTGGTTTGATCTTTATTGTTTGCTTGAGGACAAGCAAAGGGCAAGTCCAGGGGTGTTGATGTGTATATATTTTCATGCACAATTAGGTTCATTTTAGCTCATTTTCATCTACGTTTAGGTTATATATATATGACATTTAAGTTATAGAATGCAATAGTGTTAGTATAGAGTCTAGTTTAGGAACATTTTGCATTGAATGCATTTTCTTTGTATTTTGTAGGTGTAAATATGGATGGATCTATGGAGGCTCTAAGGATGGATTCAAGGTGGATTTGGTGCTAAGAAATCAAGGAAAAAAGGATCAAAAGGCTATGGAAGAATTGGGGATTAACAAGGCATCAAAGAGGAGCAAGAAGCCATCAAAGCTGCTATAGGGGAGCTCCCATCGACCACATGGTCGATGGCCAGCTATCTAAGGTTGATGGCTGCCTACCTTTCCAGCAACCAACACCCTTTCTACCAAAGGGAAGCTCCCATCAACCTCATGCTTGCTCCCATCGACCTTGGAGGTTGATGGCTGACAACCTTTGTCGAAAATGCCCTTATTTTAGGGGGGCTTCCTCCACTCTCTCTTTAGTATATATACCTCCTTATGTTCCACGAAAAAGAAGACCTTTTTTAGACACATTTGAGACACTTCTTGAACCTTGTTTTGAGATCTACAAACCTTGTAATAACTCTTTGTTTGTTTCAGTGATTTAGATCTTATCTTTCTCTCTTTCTCTCTAGATCTATTCTTCTAAAACCATAGGAGCTCAAAGACCCATTTCATGTCTTTGAATTTCCATGACTTTTAGTGAGTAGATCCTTCTTGGATCTTGAGATATGGTAGACTAGGGTTAGATCTACGGTTGTAATAGATGTTTAGGCTATATCTTGGCATATATTTTAACTAGATCTAGTTTAGTTCTTCAAAGTTTATTGCTTGCTCAAAGACGCCTAGAAATTGTTCGATGGAATGCTTGAGAGAAGTAGATCTATGTCTTTCACTTGGGCCCATGAGAGTGGATGTTACCTAGATGCTAGATGGCTAAAAAGGCTTAAGTTAGACTATCACATGCATGCTTAGATGGGCAACAAACGAGAGTTGAGCCTTGTAGTATGTATAGGTGAATAGATCTCCGTCACGAGAGTGGGTTGATCGATTATTAAGGAACACTTGGTCTAGGAATAGCTTCGATACTCTAATAAAGCCTTACCCAAGTCCATTACTTCCTTAGATTGAACCCGAACCCATAACCATTGTCTCAAGATCCTATCTCTCTTTTGATTAGATCCAAGTTTACTCTTTGCTTGCTTTTACTTTTATGCTATTTATTTATTGCTTTCTTTTATGCACTATCGCCATGGCTACCTTCGATTACAATTAGGTTTAGTAAAGACCCGTGACAATCTCTAACTAGATCGCCTTATAGACTAGGACCCTTAGCATAATCTCCTTGTTTAGGTTCTACTAGCACAAGCCCGTAAATCCTAGGACGACCCAAAAATACTACAATTGACACTGTTCTCTTGCGGGATTGTGCGTAGAGTATTAGGTTTATAAATTTTAAACTTTGACACCAAGAAAACCTCTAGGTCAAGGATGTTATAGGATGTATGGTTAATAGAGGTCTATACATTGCTCATTAGCATAAAGAAATTAGATGGAGTTAGGTGCGGGACATGCTGTAGGCTAGTGTTCTTGATTGGTTTGACACTTCCCAAATACTGCATTGCTAGGATTGTGCCTAGATTGCTAAGACACGGAGGGACTGTATCGCAACCCAGGACCATGAAAAGGGGATGTCGAGTAGGAAGGCCACCCGGGGTGAGATTAATCGAAGGTAGGCACACTTTATAAAGTAAGATCGCTGGTGGAGGTACACCGTAGGCGACGGTATAGCCATGTAGGCAATATACCGAATGCCCGAACAAGAGGCAGAATTCCAAATCATGTGTGACTTACTTGTTTGTTATTTGGACGAGGTAGGATGTGAGTGGGAAGTGGTCAAACAACCAATTGTTAGGGGCTTCAGGTTAAGGTTTTAGTGTGGGAATGGTTTAAAAATGTTTGGTTGTGTTTAGTTGATTGCTAAGGTTAAACATGTTATCTAGGTCATTACATTTTAGATTCCGCATGTGCTTTTTCTGATTATTTGTTTTCATTGATGAATTGCATGCTGGTGATATTTATTGTTGGGGTTGGGTTAGGGATTTATATCGCATATTAGTTGATAGCTCGGGTTTTCACCCGGGATAACACTACAAGCCCACAAAAGTACATTGTAGTGGTTTGAGATCGAATCCATAGAGACCAAAGATAGAACGAAGAATATCATATCAAACAGCGGGCTAAAGCAAAAAAGATGTCTTTTAAAAGATGCAAATATCGAAATTTAGAAAGCAAACTAGGCAAGCAAGCAACGTCGGGGGTGTAATTCAATCAAAGAAGTGTTGGACATTGGTTATTCTCTGGGAAACAATTCATTGAATACTCGAATTATTGACTAGGGAACATGTTTTAAATTGTCTTGAACTCAAACACTAATATAGAACTGATCTACTTCCGTAGTATCAGTTCCCTATGTATTAGAAACCTCGAGACTAAATTCCGTTGACTCTCGGATTCTAATCATGCATTCTAAACAGATTTGATATGTTCACAATTCACTTAAACATCAACTTCCATTGGCTTAAGATAAATTGCTCATTTAGGATTCTTTCAGGCATGTAATCGAACACTTTCGAGGCGTTAAACAACCTAAGATCAGAAACTAAGTGATCAGTTTAATTTCATGCATTACGAAAAATCCTAGATGAAGATCAAATTAATTAAATCCCTAATAATATAATTCTATGTCAACAAACCATGAATCCTTATGCGAAAACCCTAAATCCAACGAATAAACTACTCACTCATGATCAGAGAATCAACACAAATTAAATCAAAGAGAGAAATCATTGTATTAATTAATAAACAAAGAGTAAGTTTTAGAATTCTTCTCAAATTCGGATTACGGAAGATGATTCTTCTCCTTAGGTTACAAATCTCTCTCTTGCTCTCAAAAACTCAGAAAAAGTGCATAATAGTCACCTAATTTTCATTCTAGGTTAATAACAAAAGGTTCTCTCTTCTTTTTGGGCCCATAAAAATAATTAAAATAAAAAGGAAATTTCAGATCTCGAATTGGGCAGGTGATCGATCGATCATAATCGTGATCGATCGATCGTAATTCTTCGCAATTGACTGGTCGATCGATCACTGATCTGATCGATCGATCGTTGTTCTAATCGAGCAATCACAACTCTGATCGAACGATCATCTTCTCTTGTGTTGATTCCTTCTTCAAATCTTCATCACAAATCTCCAGAATCATGTAGAAACTTCTCATTTCACTCGAATGCACCCAAAAGTCTAAGAAACCTGAAATGAACAAAAGAAAACTCCAAAAATGACAAATGTACATAATAAAAACTACAATCTCTAAGTAAAAACCATAATAAAAACCGATAAAAACGCAATATATTAATTCCCCCAGACTTGAACCTTTGCTTGTCCTCAAGTAAAGACTAACAAAAACTCAAAAAATGGTGGAAATGTTTGAAAACACAAGGAATCGAATATTCTCAGTAGACCTTACTTGCGCTTCAGAATGGTTAACCACAAAAAACTCAAAGTCAGTCAGAACGTTCTCCCCAAGTTCCCCTGCATAACACCCCAAGCTCATCCATACTATAAGCTCAAAACCTGTAAGACTTGAATTCAAGTGAAAGACTCTCTACACTCATTTAGATTTCGTGGTCTCTTTACCATGAAACTATATCAGGAGTAACGGGCTTGCTGAGAAAAAGGTCATTTAGTGGTGAGACTATGGTGTTTAAGGGATTCAAAACAGCGTCAGATGCAAAACACTATGCAAAATCGTTGGAGAGAGAGAGTATATTGAAAACCATGATCCCTAACTACCTAAGGGTTAACATCAATAACACAACATAATCAAGTAAACACAAATGCATTCTCCTGGGCAGCAAAACAAAGAGATATTATAAATTTACAGATTCCTGTCTTATAATTGAAATAATTTATTTTCTCCTTTTTTTTTTTTCGTAGACATGGAATCTGCTACAACTTTGATCTCAAAAATTACAAACACCCAATAACACAGAGAAATGCAATTAAATGTGAGAACCGAAATTCTCACTGTTAATGATATGTGGTTCACGGATTCTGTAGCCAAAGATCAACAGATCAAGATAGCGAGTTAGCGAATTAGTTAATAAGAAATACAAAATTTATCTGCGAGATAAGATCAAACAAGATAGCGTGAGTAAAACGTATGAACGAGCAGTATGCGAGATTTAGGTTAACGATATTCAAATTACGAAACGAGACAAGTTAACGATGAAAATAGATTGATACAAAACAGATTGTGAAGTGATATGAAATTAACGGTGAAAACATAACAGGATTCGTAAAACAAAGCGAATACGAGTACGGATCTATAGTATGCGAAAAGCGTAAAGGAAGAACGAATCGACAGACACAGTTAACAAAGAAGTTAGGGGATCTTATTGGAATTTCGTGATCGGAGCGTGCGCAACCGGTGTTAAGCCGTGGCCGCGAGATTTGTTGGTGACGATTACCTAGAACTACGACGCAGACTCGTAACCTAGTTGAGACGCAGCTCGCTAACGAAAAACGAAACAAGAACCCTAGTTTTTCTAAGTGTTTTGTGGTGACGAAAAGCTCTGTGAATGAATCAATGAATGTCTCCTCTGTCTTCTTGACTTCGCGTCCTTTATATAGATCTTCGTGGGCTTGCTCGATTTCCGTTTCTGTCCCGATTCGTGCATATCTTTTCGCGGGAATATTCCTTTTTCCTTCATTTTCCTAAATCTTTTCGATATCCTTCCTTATCTTTCCAAACTTGACATTTTTGCAAAACCTTGATGAACCGTCATTGCAAGTGGGCCGGTTCTCGCCCGAAAATCGGAAGTGGACCGTTATCGCGGTTTGGGCCCTTTCGGGCCGTTTCGCGGCTAACTCACTTTTACGATTTATTGCGGAAAACCGTTTTTCGTAAGAATACGCGGCAACAGCTTCGTAGACCGATATGGTCAATCGTAAAGTTTAGACTCTTCCGGTGCTTAAGTTAACCGTCGTCGTTTTATACGATTGATACGAAATCCACGGAAAGCACGAATCCTTGCGTCTCTTGTCATGACGGTTTGACGGAAACTCTAATCGAGACGAAACGAGAGATGATTGAGTGACGATTCGAAGGAAATGACGATCGGAAAGGACGTGGTTCAGTCAACGGACTACGACTGAGCGTTATCCGCGCCTCAGCGCCAACTGGCGTCAAGGACATAGCTTGGTCCTGGCGCCAATTGGCGCCAAGGACATGGCTTTGTCATGACGCCAATTGGCGCCAAGGACTTGGATTAGTCCTGGCGCCAATTGGCGCCAAGGACATGGCTTGGTCTTGGCGCCAATAGGCGCCAAGGACTTGGCTTGGTCCTGGCGCCAATTGGCGCCAAGGACTTGGCTTGGTCCTGGCGCCAATTGGCGCCAAGGACTTGGCTTGTTCATGGCGCCAATTGGCGCCAAGGACTTGGCTTGGTCCTGGCGCAAATTGGCGCCAAGGACATGGCTTGGTCCTGGCGCCAATTGGCGCTAAGGTCTTGGCTTGGTTATGGCGCCAATTGGCGTCAAGGACTTGGCTTGGTCCTGGCGCCAATTGGCGCACAGGACTTAGCTTGGTCTTGGCGCCTATTGGCGCCAAGGATTTGGCTTGGTCCTGGC
>OVAN01014273.1:0-12033 GCA_900406275.1 Anastatica hierochuntica | reverse complement strand
CAATTGCCAATCCAAGTTCCACTTCTCCATCGTTTTAAGTCTTGTTTAGTGTGTTTAGGTTGTGTTGCATTTTCTTTACTATCTTTGTGATGCCACTTTTCTCTCTTCTTATTTGCTTAGCTTAGGATATATTGTGTATGCCTAGTGCTTGAATCTCTAGTTCTCGTGGGTTCGACCCTTAAATACTACAATCGACATAGCCGTATACTTGCGGTTAGTGGGGATTGTTAGTGATTAAGGCTTATAAATTTAAAACTTGAAATTGAGTTAATCACTAGCGAAATCTAGCCCTCATCAATGCTTTACACACCCGATTACGTTCATGTCATGAAACCATTGCTTCATGGAAAAGGAGGAATCGATTTAATGCAAAAGAAGAGATTTCTTTATGAAAACATCATGTAGAAGAGGGGTTGTTAAGAGGGGGGATTAACCTAAGACTATCAGAAGCTATCGAGCTCAATTGACAAAAGCTTATCTAGTTGAAGAACGTTACTGGAAAGCTAAGAGCAGGAATAAATGGGTAAAGTGTGGGGATCAAAATACAAGGTTTTTTTCACTGCAACGAGGAAAAGAGCAAAAAGAAATCGAATTCTTTTGATCATTGATGATGAAGATACATAACATTATGGGAATACAAAGATTGCGAATGTTGTTGAAGAGTTCTTAACTAAGCTTTACACCAGTGAGTTGGATAACTTGAATAACCACTACCATGTCTTCAGTGAATTACCATCAAGATTAATAGAGGACATGAAAACGGAACTAACTCGAGCTATAACGGAAGAGGAAATTAAACAAGCATTCTTCTCCATTAAAGCAACGAAAGTGCCAGGACCGGATGGGTTCACTGGAGACTTCTACCAATCTTTTTAGGAGGATATCAAACAAGAGATTATTAAGGAAATCCATGGCTTCTTCTTAAAAAGCAACCTCGACAAAGAGTTAAATCACACAAACCTCTGTTTGATCCCAAAAAGAGATCATCCAAAGCGTATGAATGAATTTTGGCGTATAGCTTTATGTAATGTAAGTTATAAGATAATATCGAAGATACTTGCCTCTCGGCTCAAACAACACTTATCGAATATTATTTCTGAAGAACAAGCCGCTTTCATACCGGGTCGAGTCATTACGTACAATGTAATTATCGCACATGAGATCATACACGCTCTTAAAGTTAAAGGCAGATATTCTAGTGGATACATGGCTATAGAAACGTATATTACTAAGGCTTACACTAGATTGGAATGAGAATTTATCTGAATGACCATGATCCGAATGGGATTTTTTCTACAATGGATTGAATGGGTGATGATATGTATACGGTTGGTTACGTATTCTGTAAACATCGGTGGAATGCCAAGGGGATACATTGTACTTGAACGTAGAATTAGACAAGGTGACCCCCTGTCTCCATACTTATTTTCCTATGTGCCGAGGTACTTACCCACATGATGAAAAGAGCTAAAAAGAGAGAAGATATCAAAGGGATAAAAATCAGCAACAAGAGTTCAACTAGAAATCATCTCATTTTCGCGGATGATTCACTTTTTTTCTTCCAAGCAAACCCGAGATCATGCCTGGTAATGAAAGACATATTATATCAATATGAACGATCGTCGGGGCAAATGGTGAACACGTGCAAATCGGCTATTACCTTTGCCAAAAGAGTGGCCGAACATATGAGGACCTTGATTCAGAGGAAACTTATGATCTTTAATGAAGGAGGCTATGATAAATACCTTGGACTTCCTGCGCAATTCAGAAGGGAAAAAGTGGATTTATTTCAATACATTACTGAGAAATCCCATGGCAATATTCAGGGATGGAACAACAAATTTCTCTCACAAGCTGGCAAGGATATCCTTTTAAAGACTATTGCTTCAGCCATGCCCGTTTACACTATGAATTGCTCCAAGTTGCCAAAAGTAACATGTGAAGAATTAGATAGACTTTTATCAAGGTTTTCATGGAATGGAACACAAGATCGACAAAGATTTCATTTGGTAGCTTCGAAACGATTATGCATACCTAAAAAAGAAGGCGGACTTGGATTCCGCGACATAGAAAGGTTCAATGATTCTCTACTTGGAAAAACTACGTGGAGAATCATGAAACCTCTCAATTACTTGATGGCACGGACATTGAAGGGAAGATATTTCGCCAAAACAAACATACTAAATGTGTCCCGAGGTACTAAACCAAGTTTTGGATGTCAATCGCTATTACATGAAAGAGATTTGATTCGTAGCGGCCTACAATATGTTATTGGTGATGGGGCTTTGGTGCAAATATGGACTGATCCATGGTTACCGTTGCATCCTCCTAGACCACCACGGAAACGCTCTCCATCGTCAAATGAATGTATTGAATTTAAAGATCTAATTCTCACTAACAGTCATATTTGGAACCATGAGAAGATTAGGCAGCTTGTACATGAGGAAGATGTAGAACACATCATGAAGTTGCGGCTTCCTACCTATGAATGTGAAGACGTTTTGGGCTAGCATTATACAGAGAATGGTT
This sequence comes from Anastatica hierochuntica, assembly GCA_900406275.1. Classification (NCBI taxonomy): domain Eukaryota; kingdom Viridiplantae; phylum Streptophyta; class Magnoliopsida; order Brassicales; family Brassicaceae; genus Anastatica; species Anastatica hierochuntica. The sequence continues at coordinate 9,504 of OVAN01014273.1, read as the reverse complement.
GCTACGAAGTCAAATGGGTTACTGTCTATTTACACATATGGGAGAGAACAACATTTTTCCTCCACATGGAGACATTGACACAAAACAAAAAAAATCTGGAAATTGCATATTCCACCAAAAATTAAAATTTTCTTATGGAGATTACGTTCTAGAGCGCTAGCTACAGGGGAGGAACTTCAAAAAATGATCGGATTCCTAGATGATCCATGCCAAAGATGCAGTGAAATGGCGGAGACGACGGACCATCTCTTCTTCACATGTTCGGATTAAATGCTTATTTGGGACAATCTTCCTACTCATGTTGGTGACATTACTAACCTGCAAGTACCTTTCCAAGACAAGTTAAAATCGATTTTTCTCCATACAATTATAGAAGACCTATCAATGTGCAAAAGATTTTGTCGTTATGGGCGTTGTGGCGCATACGGAAGAGTCAAAACTTGAAAAATTTTCGACAACAATCAACAACTTGGAGGAAAAACATTCGACTCATGATCACAGAAGTTGAAGAATGGTTGACACAAGTCCCACCTAAACCAAAACAGAGACCCATCATGCAACCGAACAGAGATGGTGGTATGAAGTGGATACGGCCACCTATGGGGTGGATAAAATGCAACTATGATGGTGGCCTCTGTGACGCAAACCGAGCAGCACCTGCAAGCTGGGTAATAAGGGATGATATAGCCATATTCTTATGTGCAGTTCAAGCTCTTGGCAAGCAAGTACAATCCAGTTTGGAGGCTGAACTCCAAAGTCTCCTCATGGCAATCCAATTTATGTGGAGTAGAGGATATACGAAGGTTATTTTTGAAGGTGATTTGCAAATAACTCGCCAATTTGTGTTGGGAAGAAAATATAATTTCCACTTCATGAATTGGTTGAGAGCTATTCAACAATGGACAAGTAAGTACAAAAAGACAAGGTTTTCCTGGATATCAAGAAAAGCTCGGCTGATGGGTTGATCAAAAATCAAGATTCAAGTGTTTCTTTCAAAGTTTATAACTATAATTCCTTCATGTATCACAAACTCAATCCATATGGATTATATTTCCTCTATATGATCAATAAAGAAGGTGTTAGAAAAATATAAAATATATTATATATCATACCGAATCTATGATGTTTGGGTTAGTGACGCGAAATAATTCGTTTCTTGCACCTTGTCCTTTGTTGTCCTTGTGATTCCTCTGTTTTATAATGATTCTTTTTTCGATTGAATATTTTTTTTTGACAACCAAACATTAATTAGAAATTCTCTCTGTTTTTCGATTGAATTCTTAAAACATAAAGATTAAACATTTTTAGTTTTATGGATTCTATCAAAAGTAAGACTCACTCTTTGTTGGCAATGATACCGGCAATGAGAGTTGATCCATTGTTTCCTCCCCAACCATCAAGCATAACCCTTTTGAGACTATAAAATTTGATTATTTGGAAAATTTTCATGAATCTATGACCTACCCAGATGAAAGTCAAAACTTTGAAAGAGGAAGTGTTGCTTTACCCTAATTTGGGGACATTAATATCAGACTTAAAATCCTATTTGATAGTCTTTGTCTCATAATCCATTGGTAAACACTATCGACGTTCACATGAACAACCTCCTTCGTCTTGTAACCATAAACAGAGTGAATCTCATTCTTTGTGTACTTCACTTTCGAGCTCTCCACTTTAAAGCTCTCAATAAACATTTTTCTAAGAATACAAGAGGACGAGAAGAATATAGAAGGAGGAGGAAGATATGATCTCTTTCAAAGGCTAAATGTATTTTTTTTCCCGGAAGATTTTTCTAGGTCGATGGAGATGGAAGAGACAAACATTTATATATATAAATAGATGATTATTTACTGTTTAACTTTTTTTTGTTTGGTTAATTATTAAAGATAAGCACAAAAGAGAGGATAAATAAGAAAAGATTGCGAATGTGGAGGTTCCTTGGTTTTCACTGGTTGAAAATTGTCAAATTATTTTTAAAGATAAATACATAATTTGGAGTAGAGTTAGAATTGTCCAAAATCAGTTAGAAGAAAGCAACAGATGAATTTGATGACGTCAGGTCACAAAATAGAAAAAGAACGATCTAGATGGAGCCTCGCAACCATGGGAATGATTTTCACAATATTTTTTAAAAAAATTGAGAGCAATTATGGTGATGACACATCACCAACTCGCTCAGTATGATCACCAGGTCAGCTTTTGAAAAGCCAAATATGTCATCGCGATGCCACGTCATCAACTTTCTCACACTTAGGGTTTTGATTTCGCATTTTATATATATTAGATGGTTCGTCCACACCCGGTGCGGATATGAAAATATAGGATATGATTAACGTCATTTGAGTATACATATGAGAGTAAAAATAATTTGTGTGAATTTTGTTATGGTACTCATAGTGGTTAAATTTTTCGAGTATAGAAGTTTATGATCTATTTATATATTAATATCAGTTCTCATTCAGAGTACCTACTTTATGCTTTGATTTTTTGGTTCTAGTTATTTTATCCATCTTTAATCTCTTCTATACCATACATATGATTTTATTAAACTATAAATTTATTTACGTAAATTTTAATTATCTTATTTTATTTAATAGCTATATACGAATTGATATACATTTTAACTATACTACTACGTAAATTGTATCACTTTCTCACTACAACATTACACTATCAGATTTAATATACATCTTTAGACATCATATGTGATAACCAAAAAACAATGGCAAAAAGTATATATATATATATATATATATATATATATATATATAATCAAATTTGCATGTCACTTGGGATAATTTGGATACGCATCGACATCATATGGACTTTAAATCACTACAAAAAAACATCGAATTTGCAAGGGAGACTTTCCTCGCTATTTCATCACAAATAGTGATTTGCGAGGAAATTGTGAGGAAAATTTTATCGTCGTTGATCGTTAGTCACAAAAGTATTTTCCTCTCAATTTCCTTGCAAAATTACGAGGAAAATATATAATAGTATTTTCCTCACAAATTTGCGAGAAAAATGCGAGAAAATATTTCATGAGGAAATTGTGTTCTTTATTGAATCGTAAAATATTGCGACGAAATTACGATGAACTTTCACATTTCCTTGCAATTTCCTCGCAAACATTTTGCGACAAATTAGCGAGGAATCGTCGCTATTTCCTCGCAAAAAATTTGCGAGAGATTTGCTAAAGATCATCGCAAATCGTTTGCGAGTATATTGCGAGGATTTGCGTATGATCCTCGTAATATAATGGCAATACTTTTGCGAGGGATTTGCGAGAAGCTCCTCGCAAATCCCTCGAAAAATATGTTTTTTTTAAATTATTTTAAGGGAAATAGAAAATGAAAATATAATATAATTAATTAAAATTATTAGAAATGTAACTAAAATTAAAAATATAAAATTTTACATAATTAATATTTTGAAAATAAAACAAGTAAATATTCAATTATTTTACAAATCAAAAATACTAAAAACCTAAAATCAAAATGTTCGGCGGGTCCTGATTCTGCTACAGTCATTGTTGAGCCGGTCTATCCCGTAACAAACGAGCGTACTCAGCAAACTTCGGGTCATTCTTCTCCATCCAGTCGAAGAGAAGAGCATGTGATTGAGTCTGCTCCTGGTATCCGACCATCTCTGATCTAACCGTGTTGACCTCCTCACGAGCCACGACAACCTCTTCACGAGCCGCCGCGAGCTCTGCCTCAGCCCTTTGAAGCTTCTCCTCTAGAGCTCTCGAGCTGGATTGGGACGGATGAACTCCGGTTGCAGCTGAAGATGCCTCGGACTGCAGATATCCAACTCCGAAAAATCGGCCTGTCGACCAAGGAGCAACCTACAATATAAATGAAAAATCTAAATATTAATAATATTAAAAATTTAAATGAAACAACTAATTTAATAAAAATAATTAAATACTAACCTCTACAGATATCCGGTTCTTCTGAAACTGTGAAAGACCGCAACACATAACTAAGCTATCCGGGTTGTCCAACGAAAGCTGGATCTCGGTCTCATCGATGCGTCGGTGGACCTCGGCGCATAGACGCTCGGACTACGCGTCGATGAACCTCTCGTCCGACCTTTTCTTCGTCTCTTCTAGCACAGCTAGAAGAGCGGAACGTCATAGTCTGCGCCTTGGCCTTATTTACAAAAAATTTAATAGTTGTTTTTATTAGACAAACTATAACACTTTAAGCATTTTATTATTTATTTAAATTAATTTGAAAGTTTACTTACAATTTTCCGGGCCTTAGCCTTGAAAGAATCTCGGCCGTTAGTGTGCGTAGCCTCGGCCGTCTGTGTCTCGGGGTTCTTGCGAGCCGAGATGCACTGCATTCTCCTAGCTGTGTGTGTCCCTCCCTGCCAGGGTCCGACTAGTTGGGCCCACACGTCCCCGTCCATCCAATCCGGCTTCGAGTTCTCCGGATTCGCCCTCAACTTCTTCTTCCATCGCCCGATCTGGTCTGGGAGACGGGCCTTGAGTTTTGTCTCAAACTCATCTGGACCCGCTCGTCGTACACCTGATCCAAGTTGTACGTTTGCTGGGAAACAAAATTTAAGTTTAAATTAATATTAACTAAAAGTTTTATTTGAGAAAAATAAAATTTTAATAACTTACAACGAAGGCCTCGAACCAGCCATCGATAACAGCTCGAGGAGTCTTCGAGAACCTCGTGTATGGGCCTGAATAGTGTCGCTCAGGGTGAAGGAGAGGCAACGCTGCCCGAGCGGGACTATGCAGTAGATCCTGCAGTGTCATCCCCGGCGGACGTGGTGCCGGGGCCGTTGCGGATGGAGCTGCAGGAGGTGCTCGGTGATGCTCCGAGAACGTGTCCGGAACGCCTCCGGAACTAGAGGCTTCCGGTGCAAACCTCGCGGTCTGTTGTAGATAGGCCTCGTACGAACCGAGGGAATCCATCTACATTTTAACATTTTTAAAATTTAAATTAACTATTTATTAAAAATATGTATTATATATTTTTTAAGATTAAATGTAATAATAATAATAAATTTTAATTTTAATTTAAAATCTTGTACGATCAATCTTCTTACAAAGCAGTTATTAAATTCTATCTAAACAACCTGACCATATTTTTTCCAAACCCTAAATTTTATAAAATCTAACATCTATTTCTAATGTATAACTTTAAAAACTTACAATATTCAAAGCCGAGAAGGTTGATTTGGAGGTTTTGGAAGTATTTTAGAGAGATATTTGGTGTTTTGAGCGATTGAGAAATGAGAAGGAGAGGTCTCATATATATAGAATTTTGCTTCCTCGCAAATCCCTCACAATTTTCTCGCAAATTTTAGGGTTCCCGCTTTTTTTTTCCTTGGCGAAAAAATTTGCCAGAAAATTGCGAGGAACCACCCTAATTCGTCGTAAATTCCTCGCAAATTTTTGGGAAATTTTCGAGGAACCGCCCAAAATTAATGACAAACCGTCAAATATTGCGAGGAAACTGCGAGGATTCCTCGCAAAATTTGCAAGGATTTGCGATGATTCCTCGAAGTTTCCTCGCTATTAAATTTTTTAAATTTAATACAAATAATTAATCACTGGTTTAACATTTACTGTTTGAAAGTTTTTGGAAGTGTGATATAGTCAAATAGTTATTACGATAATTATTGAAGGTCTTAATTTCAAATAACAAATAAATTCATTAGAAGTTTAAATAAATTAAGTTTGTGTTTATATGTATACATTAAACTATAAACTATCGTTTTGTTAAATTTCACTAACGATTAATTAACATTTATGCATTTCAGCTTATTAAGATACTAGTCAAAAGGTATTTTTTGTTAAAACCGTGATTTGTATTACTCTTTTAATGGTTTAGGGTTTAGGGTTTAGGGTAATGATTTGCGAGGAAATTGCGAGGGTTTTTCGAAAAATCATCGCAAAGTTTCGAGAAAATTGCAAGGAATCTTCGCAAAATCCTTGCAATATATGTTATATATTAAATTTAACGTACTTCTTCCAAAGTTTTATGAAAAAATGTCCTTTGAAATTCTTGTTCTAATAAATCATTTTCATCTCGAAAGACATTCCGTTTACCAAATTTTAATCAACAGGCATTTAACTTTCCATAAACACTTCCAATTGCCATTTACTACTTCTACAAACATGATAGATAACATCACTCATCATCAGTGTCATTATGGTCAAATACATAAATGGAATCGTTTTCGTCGTCTGATTCTTCTTCGTTGTCATCAGTATCCTCATCTGAATCACGCATATCTTCGTTCTCGCTTGAATGTACATCCTAAAATCACACGATGTTGGTTCAACGTGTATGACATCCTCGATGGATTCGATCGGAATAGACGTGTCTTCTCATATCCTATCCTCTAGTAACACAATGTCATCATCAGCTCCGATTGTACGTCCCCTTGGACACACATGGATCACAGTAAGCCATTGTTCCCGTCGTTCTCTTAATCGTTGATATGGAACGAATGTCACTTGCTCTGCTTGCGAAGTGAGAATAAACGGTTCAAATTTTTTATACCGTTTGTTAGCGTTTAAGTATCTAACACTCAAATTGTCCACTAGAACTCCTCGGCCGAGAACTGGGTTATACCAGTCGCACCTGAACAACACACATCGCAAATTCACCACTCCAGGGTAACTGACTTGTAATATCTGATTAATCACGCCGTAGAAGTCTGATTCCCCCGTACATATATGTCGTAATTCGCAGATGACCTACGTGAACCGTGTTGATAGGTTTGAAATGTATATCCGCGGGTGAAGTACATCGGTGCAGTGACTATATGTGCCATTGGACCTTGTACGAGTTCATGGAAACAAAGGGGGAAAGGAACATCACTATATCCATTGTTGACCTGAAATGAGAGTGACATGTACGAATATTGAACGAGATTATAAATCAATTTCATGAAAAAATGAAACGCGGTATACACGTACAAAGAATTGAAGCCACTTTGCGAAATATGTGTCTTTGTATTTCCCGTACTCCTTGTTTGGTAAATTGGGATAAGACTCCCCTATTTGTGAATCAAATAAGCTGCAATAAATTTGTTTTTAGTATATTTAATTAACAATAAAATCCCTTTTTATTATCAAATGGAAAGACCGACATTTGTACCTCTCGAGCGGTTGCACGAACTCACAGTTTCGTAAAATATAAGTATGTGCACTATGATCATATGCAAAATCTTTCCACCATTCCTCCTTCAACTTCCCTGCAAATCGTCCAATTTGGTAGAAGATGTCAGGCACATATGGTACATTGTACATAGGCGCCACGCTGCCATCGTCATATTGTCGAGGTTTTTTTTTGTACCATCGGTGGGAAGTAATACTGAGTAAAGTGAGAAGTTTCCTCAGTTAAGCTTCCAGCGACGATCAATCCCTCGACTCGAGCTAGGTTTTTCTTTTCCTTTCAAGTATTTAATATATCGCTCAAAGGGGTACATCCATTTGAAATGTACCGGACCAGCTAGAGATTCTTCGTGCGGGAGGTAAATCGGTAGATGCTCCATAACATCGAAGAATGAGGGGGAAAATATATTTTCCATGTTGCAAAGCAGAAAAGGAATATTACTCTCCATCTTCGCAATTCCCTCCTCAGTCAATGTCCGCGCATATAAATTGCGAAAAAATAGTCCAATGCCTGTATAGAAAACAATATTTATATACTTGTTATTGCTTCGTGCACATGTTGCGGAAGTAACTCGTGGAGAGAAAAAGGTAGGAGCTGCTGTGTAAATACATGGCAATCGTGGCTTTTCATGGCCAAAATGTTTTGTCCCTGCCCAACGCACCTTGAAAAATTAGATACATACCCATCTGGAAACTTTATGGATGATTCTGCCTAATCAAACAATGCTCTCTTCGCTTCTACTGTTAATCGGAAGGCGGGAACTAGTAATTTCCCATTTCCTGTAATATGCAACTCGCTCCTTGTATAAATGTCAACCAAATCACGTTTAGACTTGTCATTGTCTTCCGTCTTACCTTGCACATTGAGAAGGGTATGCATGATATTGTCGAAAAAGTTTTTCTCAATGTGCATCACATCAAGATTGTGCCGAACCAATTGATCTTTCTAGTATGGGAGATCCTAGAAGATGCTCTTTTTATGCCAGTTGTGAATTTCCAGATATCCATCAGGCATGTTCGGTCTGGTATGCCAATTTTCACCACGCTTCATAGTTTCTTGAGCACCGTAATACTCAGTTTGCTCCAACACAGCATCACCAGTCATAAACACCAGGGGAGGAAGCTTTGTAACTTTATTCTTCTTGAACAATTTCATGTTCCTCCTATAAGGATGGGACATCGGTAGAAATCGACGATGACAATCTAGCAAAGTTTACGTCCATGCTTAAGTTGAAATGCTTCGAATTGATGTGCACAATATGGAAATTATAACCTTCCATGGGTTGTCCATCTAGATAGCATTCCGTATGCGGGAAAATCGCTGATTGTCCACATAACTGCTGGACGCATCTTAAAGTTCCTCTGTTTTGATTGGTCAAACGTACGAACACCTGAATTCCACAAGTGCTGCAACTCCTGGATCAAAGGTTGGAGAAAAACATCTAAAGATTTCTTAGGGTGCTTTGGACCAGGCACTAAAATGGTAAGGAACAGAACTCCCTCTGTATGCACATCTCGGGTGGGAGATTGTACGGCATCAAGATGACAGGCCACAAGGAGCTTTTTCCGTACATTTCGAATGGACTGAACCCATCTGTACGCAAACCAAGATAGACATTTCTGCACTTGTTAGCAAAATCAGGGTATGCCGTCTGAAAATGTTTCCATGCTTTCGCGTCTGACAAATGTGTAATCTATCCCTCCGCAAATGTATGTTGTGCATGCCATCTCATGGCATCCGCTGTCTTTTTTGAAAGATATAGACGCTTGAGCCTATCAGTGATTGGCAAGCACCACATCCGCTGAAATGGTATGCGTGTATGTCCAGTTGTAGGTTGATGTCTCGATTTCCCGCAAAAGCGACACTCCTAACACTTTTCATCATCTTTCCAAAATATCATGCAGTTGTCGATGCATACATCAATCATTTGCGATGGTAAGCCAAGAATAGAAACTAATTTCTGAATTGCGTAATAAGACTCAGCAAAATTATTATCCGCAGGTAAATACACTACAAGAAAAATGCACATTGTTAGCACACTATTAACGCTATTATAGGGATTTTATAGCGTTTCCATGTTGGTCATCTCTGCCACAAGTATAATAGACCCCCCCTTATAATAGCGTTAATATGACCCGCTACTATAGGTCAATATATTATAGCGCGATTCTGTTTGTTGTTATAAAGTTTATAATAAAGTTTTATTTTTGCTATTTTATTTTTTATGGTGGCGTTTTGTCTTTGCAATATTGTTTTTTATAGTAGCTAATGTTTTTTGCTATTTTATACTTTATGGTGGCGTTTTTTGTTTGCAATAATATAGTTTATAGTAGCAAGAGTTTTTTGCTATTTT
>OVAN01014272.1:0-12169 GCA_900406275.1 Anastatica hierochuntica | reverse complement strand
AGGGTCGATGGCCAACGACCTAGGCAGTAAATGGCGCCTCCTCTGCTGGAAGTTGCCAGCCATCGATCCTGGATTGGCTCCCATCGACCAGATGGGTCGATGGCTGACAACCTTGGCCTAAAAAATGCCCTTCTTTACCCTATAAATACCCCTTAACCTATTTTTATGAGTGTATCCATTTTTCTAAGACAAGAACACACTTTTATCACTTTTAAGTTTGTACTTTATCTTGATCTTTAAGATCAAGAGTCTCTCCTTTAAGTTTAGATCTTAGATCAAACACTATCTTTATATATGAAATCTATCTCTTTATCTTCATCTCTTTTCTTTTTCTCCTCTATGTCGTGTGAGTAGTTCTCTTTGATGGAACCATGGATGTATAGATCTACTTAGATTAGGTTATGGTATGGTGTTAGGGATGGCTAATATTAAGTTTTCTAAGGATTTGGAGTGCTTAATGTTAGGTTTTAGAGTAGCTAAATAAGATCTAGATTAGTATGCATTTTATCGCCCAAGAGGTGTTCGATGAAATGTCTAGGAGAACCAAGTGCTTGTTATTTCAATCTAGCCAATGAGAGTTGTTTTCTAGATTGATTAGTGACTATATGGGTTTGCTCTTAATGATTTCTAATCGATTTATCATTTGGAATAAAGCGAGAGCGTGAGTGAATGCGATTGATAAGGAAATGGCCTCTTGCCATGAGAGTGGATTAGGCTAGTGTTGCCTTTGGTCTAGGATTTGTGCTCAATAGCTTGATCTAACACCTTTATCACCATCTTTCTAAGTGGATAGAATATGATATTCATGGGTCCATCATCTTAGTTCATAGTTTATTTCAAGTTAGCATCTTTTGAGTTTATGTTTGCTTTCTTGCCTTGATTTTATTTCTAGATTATTAAGAAAACCAAAACAAAACCCAACCTTTCTATTTACTTAGATTAAGCTTGAGTGTGTATTCTCAAAGCTTAGATCCATCTAGTTAATGTTTACTCCTTGTGGTTCGACCCCAAAGTACTACAATGACATATCCATGCACTTGCGGATTGTGTGATTGATAGGAAAGCGCTTTTATAATTTTTAAAGCTTCGTTCGTAGCGCCTCTTGTTTTGCGTGAACAAAGAGAGCTCAACATATCCGCAGCATAATTTTAAAGAAGAATCAAACAAAGAATTTAGAGGAGTGATGGTGAAAAGATGATTCTTAAGAAGGAATCAAATTCTTTATAATAACTTTTCAAAAACCAAATTTGCTACCTGTTGTGGTTTTATGCACTTATGGTTTATCGACATTTCTCTCCTTCTGTAGGGTGCCAGAGCTTTTGAAGTTGTACCAAGACAACACTTAATCAATGAAATCATGAAAACTGTTCAGGGGGTAAGTCTAAAGCTATAAAGTCTGTCTACTCCAATACCAATTCGTGATTTTTTCCTGGTTGCTAAGGTTAATCGTGGATGAATATGTAGTGTGCTCAACCCGGTGTTGAAGCGTTTGCTAACCCTCGGAGCCTAAGACACTCGCTGAAAACGGTGGGCTTGACACTCAAGTGTTATCAATTTTCTAACGGTATCCTCTTCACCTGTCATAGATAATGCTCCAAAATGAACAATTAACGTTTTATGGATTTATTTAATGAGTATGTTGTTAATACAAAATGAGCATGACAAAGGAAACGTTGCGGGATTAAACCTACAGGATGGAGAACCCATTGATCCTTTGCTTTGCACTACAAGAAAACTTGTAAGTTGCAACTGATATAATAGTCACTAATTAGTCGCAAACGGTCGTTTACCACTATTTTGCGACTACGTTATTTAGTCGCTAAAAATTGGTTGCAAAATAGACGTTTATTTGTGATTATATTAAGACTATTTTTATAGTCGCTTATTTGAGACTGTTTTACGTCCAATTTTCGTTGTCATAATTTTGTGTCTAATTTCAAACTAAATTGTGCAGACGCAATTTTCCGTCTATTTTGTAACTACATGTGGTTGTCATAGATTAACCACTATTTTGTGATTATCTTGCAGTCATATATTAGAGACCAATTGCTGACTTATATGTTAAATGTAAATTAGCTTCTTATTGGTTTAGTTGCAAATTAGTTTTAATTTCTTGCAACTTATTTTCCACTAATGTTTTAGTCACAAAATAATCTTTTGTGCCTTTAGTTTAAATGGTTGCAAATAACATTTAAGTTTTCCATTTTAATTTACTAATCTTAATTAAAACCTGGTTAATTATAAGTACATTACTTAAAAATTACATTACTAATCTTAGTTATAATTTGTTACAAAGAAACTACTGCCATTGTTTACAAAAAGAGTTATATATCCAAAAAAGTACATGTTAACATTCTTAAAAAGTTATAGTCATAAAGTTTGTGAACTAAGGATCTGGTGAAGTAGAAGCAACTAGGGAGTTGCACCTGTTGCAGTTGCAGGTGGTGCACCTTGACTTGCCATGAAACTTTCAAAGTTTGGGTCCTTTTCCTTCATATATTTGAGAAAGATCGCCATGGAGGATTTTGCGTTTTGAAGCTCTTCATCACGGCGTATATTGTCTACTTCTTGATCTGCAAGCTTCTGCTTCGCTTCTTCAAGTTGAGTCTTCATCTCAACGAGGGCTGAAGCAGATCCTCGAGCAGCTTCTTCTTCCTCCTCAGCGATGGCTTCTTCACGACTTCCAAGTCCAAAACGAGTTCCTCTTCTGTTAGTTTCAGTGGACTTAACACAAACAGAAAGCAGAACAAAGAACTCATGATAGTTAGATGAATCTAATACACAGAAACTCAGCAAACTATATTAAATTCAAAAACACATAAACTCAGGAAAACATACTAAACTCAAAACATACAGAAAAATAGTTCAAACAACATATTAGGACCATTACACTCATATTAGAACCAGCATAGTAAACAACATATTAGGACCATTACACTCACAGTTCAAACAACATAGTTCAAATAGCATATTAGAACTCAACTCAAAGCAGAGTAAGAACCAGAATCGTAAACTCAAATTCAACTCAAATCAGGAAAATTACACTCATATTAGGACCATATTCTAATATAAATCAGAAAGATCGCGTTCATTTCTGCAAATATAAATCAGAAGACTATCAGCTACAAGCAGAAGAATTTACCTGGAGAAAGATCGCGTTCTTTTCTGCAATGAAGAAAGATCTTCGTCAGATGAATCTGAATAATTTTGTCCTCGGACGCATACTCCGTAGTGCATTGTTTTTTCGTTTTCCCATGGTCCCGTGTGTGAAACAAATATCCTCTAGTGAAATACATAGGCCACAATTTTGCTTTGTTTTCAGGACCTCCACTATTTCATGAACCCAAGCTGAAAAATTTTCTTGATTTTTCATTGTATTCACCTATACATATATATAAACACAAGTAAATATACCCATATATTATGTGAAAATTGATATATGCTTTATTAAATATGTAAAAAATAAATATTGTACATATTGTCGAATCCATATATGGAAATCTTCATCTCTTTTAGACATGACTTCGTCATCAGAGGGTCCAGGATATTGATATCGGATTTGTGCATCCAACAACCTGTTTTGAGGACAATATGTTAATTATAAAATGAAAATAACTCTTAATTTAGTATTATTAAAAGATATATAAGACCTCTCAAGTGGTCGAAAATAATCACAGTTGCGTAAAACATAGGCATGTGCGCATTTATAATCTTTCTCGGTTAGCCAAAATTCACTACTTTTGCCACTTGGATGACCAACTTGAGTGAATATATCTAGTACCGGTATAGGATATATAGGTACTTCACCTTCATCATATCGACTTGATCTGAAAATATTTTTTAACTAATATAATAAAATTTTTTTGAAAATTACTTAATTCAGTAAATTCTAATTCAGTAAATGTACTGATTAATTGGTTTACCTTCGTCTTCTAGCTGTAGAAATGTGCGAAGCAAAGTAATGTTCCAAGAAATAAGATATTTCATCATTCATGTATGATTGAACTATTGATCCCGCTGGATATCTTTTGTTCTTTGCCTTCCCTTTCAGATGCTTAAAAAATCTTTGAAATTGATACATCCACCTGTATTGTACAGGACCACCAAGTTCAGCTTCATAAGGTAGATGTATAGGTAGGTGCTCCATGACATCAAAAAAAGAAGGTGGGAAGATCTTTTCCAAATTACACAAAACTATGACAATGTTATCTTTGAGATTTTGGACACAAGTTGGATCCAATGATATGCTACATAAGTCACAAAAAATGTTCCAACCCCTAATAACATAATAACATAATGATTACGTTGGAATCAATATTTCGATACAAATATAATTAAATATATATGACAATATTTACCTGCTAAAGCGAGGTGCACGTTTCGCGGTAAAATTTAGAAAAGACAAACTGAAGTAATCGTCCCATAAAAACATGACAATCGTGACTCTTCATTCCCGAAAATTTTCCACCGTTGATGTCTGCATAACTAGCTAAATATGCGGCATAGCCATTTGGGAATTTAACCTCATTTTTGACCCATTCTAATAAAGATTGACTTTTGAACTCAACCGAAAAATAGGAAACGGAGCTCTCCCTAGATCATCAACGTGCAACTCTTTGCGAGAACAAAATCTTGCAATGTCTAATCTTGACTTCACTGTGTCTTTTGATTTATCCTTAACATTCACAACAATGTTAATAATGTTGTCAAAAAAATTCTTCTCGATGTGCATCACATCTAGATTGTGTCGCATCATTAGATCTGTCCAATTTGGTAACTCCCAAAATATGCTTTCTTTATGCCAGTTATGCCAGCTCCCATATCCATTCATTTTTTCTTAATGACCATTACCCCCACAGTCAGATGTTTTAGGTGGCTCAACATGCCTTATACGCTCATATAAAACTTGTTCACCAGTCAAAGATTGAGGCGGATAGTCAATCAATGCATGTTTTCCCTTCAAAAAGTTTGTTTTATTCTTCCGTAATGGATGAGTACTGGGTAGAAATCTTCTATGGCAGTCAAACCAACATACCTTTCTACCGGCAGGTAACCAAAAATCATTTGTATCATCCATGCAAATTGGACATGACAATCTTCCGTGTGTTGTCCATCCTGACAACATCCCATATACTGGGAAATCGCTTATAGTGCATAGAAGAACAACTTTTAGGTTAAAGTTTGACCTAATGACACATCATATGCTTCAACTCCGTTAAACCATAACTCCTTTAACTCATCGACCAATGGCTGAAGGAAAACGTCAAGACTAGCCCGTGGATGATTTGGTCCTGAATTCAAAATTGTCAGAAACAAATACTCCTTATTCATGCATATTTGGGGGCAAGTTATATGGAGTCAGGATCACCGACCACAACGAGTGATTTTTTGACATACCAAATGGATTAAAACCATCGGTACATAATCCAAGATAAACGTTACGCGCTTCTTGTGCAAATGATGGATGCAACTGTTGGAAATTCTTCCACTCTGCCCCATCAGATGGATGACACATTACTCCGTCTTGTGAATCATGCTCAGCATGCCATCTCATCGATGATGCAGTCTTCTCTGATTGATACATTCTCTTCAATCTATCAGAAATAAGTAAATACCACATACAACTGAATGGTACTCTCGTTCGCCCCTCACTTTCCTTGTATCTTGGTTTCCCACAAAACTTACAATGCTTCAAATACTCATCTCCTTTCCAAAAGAGCATACAATTATCTACACATACATCAAATGTGTGGTACGACAACCCCGTCTTTCGCATCAAAGTTTTTGTCTTGTAGTATGAGGTAGTTGCTTGATTACCTTCCGACAAGTACTCCGAAAGGACTTCCGCCCACGAGTCCATGCAAATTTCAGGCAGATTATGATCTGCTTTAATATTCATACATTGAGCAGCCAACGACAACCGTGAATGTCCTTCATGACAACCTTCATAAAGTGGAGTGTTCGCAGCATCTAACATGTCGTAGAACTGTTTTGCCTCATGGGTTGGTTCTTCATGAACATGATGACCTGTTTCATGTTCATGATAATCGCCAAATCTCGTGGGATCTCGAAATGCATCATTCACCATCTGATCGTACGTATTTCCTCCACCAATTTCCATTGGTGGATTACCACTAGTATAGTCTACATTACCATAGCTAGTTCCTCCCCCCCACCACATTATAATCTTCTCCATGTTCATACAAAACATAATAGTCTGGCATAAATCCTCTACTATACAAATGCTTCAAAACCGTATTTCCCGGCAACAATTTAGAATTTTGACATTTAAAACAAGGACAATAAAACCTACCTCCACTGCTTTGCGCGATTACTGGCTGTTTGCAAAATTCATAAATTGCTCCACTCCTGCCACGAACTCTGACGAGAAATTATTTGTGTGTGGATCGATTCTATTATACATCCACGCTCTAGAATTCCACTTTTTTTTTTCTACAAACGAGTTTTTAGTAGAGGAATTAAAATATTTGGATGTGTAGAATGGATGATTTGTGTGGCAAATGGTGTGGAGGTGAACGTTCTTTTATAGGCAAAATGTTTACCACTATTTTGCGACTGATAAATACAGTCACAAATTTGCGACTAATTTGAGACTAATTTGAGACTAATATTTAATGTCGCAAATGGTAGGTTCACCAACTTTAATGTGACGTTTTCCACGTTTATAACTACTTTCTAAGACTATTTTACAATTACATGTATAGCCACTAAATAGTCGTAAACTTATTACTATTTTGCGACTAATATATCATCATCTATACAAAGTCTGTAAACAGTCACTAAGTAGTCGTAAACTTGTTACTACATAATGTAGTCACAAAATAGTAATATATTTATAACTAACTTCCGACTAACATAGAGTCGTCGTAATATAGTTGTTATACAGTCGTTATTTTACAACTAATTTGCGACTATTTTTCGTTGTAGTATATTTGCGACTATTTTGCAACCATTTTCTATGTAGTCGATAAGTAGTCACACATTAGTGGCGGATTTAGTAGCAATGCGTTGTGACTATTTTTGCAGTCGCAAAATGTAGTCACATTTTACAGGTTTTCTTGTAGTGTTGGTATCTTTGAAATTTTGACAAAATTATTCAGTAAAACGCCAACTTATTAATTCAGGATAAGTACTAAACCAAAATGCTAAAATCGGCGTTTGAAATAATCTTGAGACCAAATTCAGCTGCTGTTGAATTGTCCAGGCCTGTGATTGTTTCGCAGTTGTTATGAGTAGATGAAGTGAAATATATTCCCAATTCGTCCGATGTAAGCTATGTTTTTATTTCTTGTTTTTATGTCATTTTCCTTCTTTCGAGTTTAGAGCATTATAGCATATGTATTATTATTGTTTTTGGTTGGTCATAGAGAATCTTCAATCTATCCTTTTTTTTTTGGGATTTTGTAAAATAATAGGACTCTGTACCAATAACTCTTAACAAATATCTGACTTTAGTCGTAAAATTCCATAGAATTGTAATATCTATATCTATATATTCTATATATGAGAAATCATTTTCTTACGTGGCGAGCTCACAGAATTTGTTGGTGACGTGGCGTAATTTTGGAGCTCGCCACTTTTTCATTTAAAAAATCGATTAATTCGTTTGTGCTTACGTGTCGAGTCGCCTTTCGTTCTCGGTCTAAAAAAATATTCTTTCTCATTTTTTGACCAAATTACCCCTACGTGAAATTCATAATTTTTTAAAAGAAAAAAAAAACCTTTAATCGATATATATTTGGTTATGTTGATCTTATCAAATATCTTTAGTAAATATGTTTTGTTATCTATATCTATGTATTCTATATAAGAGATATTTTTGTTAATCGATATATAGTAAATATGATGTTAATCGATATTTTTGTTAGAAATTTAATGATTTTTTGTTAAAAAAAAAACAAATAATTTTTTTTGCTTTTTACGGTGTATTCTTTCGTGATACGATTAGTTTATATTGTGGTTGTCACTTGATATACACAAATCCATTTCTTTAGCATATTTGATCTTATCCTATATATTTAGTATCTTGGTTGTTAGCCATCGTCTATACACTATATAAACCTCACCATTAAACAATCACCTAAGTAGAACCATCATTTCCGATTTGTGAAACAATATTTTCCGGCAGCGTAATATAATCTTTTTTTGTTTAAACTCTTTAGTCTACTTATTTTTTATAGCAATCACCGTTTGTTTAAAAATCTTTGTCCTTCTTCTCTTTTTAACAGCATTCATCAAAGCCGCCTTTTGGTATGTTCATGTTCTGTTCTCTATGCTTTTACCTTTTTAATCTTGTAACTTTTTTCATCAGATTATTTGATGGCTGCACTTTTGTGTTCTTAAGTAGGGTTTATGTCTCTGTTCATCAATGTCTTTAATCATAATGGAAATTGCCCTTAAGTACTTCGATGACATGATTTATTCGATGCTGCGGTTTACACTTGTCTGACCACAAGTTTTGTGATCTAAAACTTATGTAATTCTTATTTCGGTCTCATTACCTTGAGGTCATGCTATCTTGGTTTAGACGTCTATTTCTAATTTTGTACGCCAAATTTTCTTATAATGGACACTTAACAAATCGATTCACAATGTACATATGGTTTTTGTGACTGAAGAGGACATCAAGAGTTTACCAGGTTTCTAGGTCTGTTTTTCCTATTTTAGTTTGTCCTTAAAAGAGCTTTATCCAATTGTTTAATCGTATGTCAATGCCTAGAATTTGTTTGTATTCATTTATATTTTTACTCTGCAGAACCAGATTATGGTTGACGTCGAAGCTCCTCATGGCACAACTTTGGAAGTCCTTGATCCAGATGAAATTGGACTCTTTCAGCTGCTTTGAAAAGCATATGACATTCATCATTAGATGCCAAAATTTGATTATATTATGTACACGATAAGCGGTTGACTGCCCACAAAGAAGATACAGGATCATTCTTTAAATCGTTTGGTGGATGGTTTTAAAGCAGTTTAGAGGTAAAACATATATGAATTGTTGAAGTGAAATTTATAGTTATAGATGTTGTTACTTAGTAGATGTCTCCCTCTTTCTTTTACTTTTTAGTCTTCGATTCTGATTATATGATCACGATCTCAGTTTACATGAGATAATCTATAACATGTGAATCTATTTGGCAAAAAAGTTTAAAATTCTTACGTCATTTGTTGTTGCAGTTTATCTAATTTTTGTTTTTGAGTGTTTTTCCAATGTAACATAGAAAGAAATGGCAAAATATATAACCTTTTGTTTGATAGGATTTATTTTGGGTATAAGATCTAAAAATAACTAATATATTTAAAAATATAATTATAATTCTGATATTTTTGGGTTTGCTTAATAAGGCTAAGGGTCAAACGCGTTTTGAGGATATATGGACAGTGGTATGAGTATTTTACTTGATATTGGGGCGCCATTGGATCTATGGTATGGGAGCCGTGCCTTCTACTCTACATCAAGTTGTGAAATTCTCTACCCCTTGGGAGAATTAAGGAAATTAAAGGAGATTAACAACTCACAGTCTTGTTATCAAACCACCTTTAAAGAAAAATCCGCATACGCCAAGCAATTGAGCAGAGCGCATCCATCACAATAATAAGGTTTGAGTTTGTAAACTACAAAGCAAAAAGACAAGGATTCGATCGAATACATGAACATCGACCAGAGATTTCCTTTCCAAAAGTCCACAATGTCATTTCAATCTTTTATTTTCTTTACTATAATACCACCTAGGGGTGTTATGTTTTATTTCGTAATATTTTAATGTACACGTCCAAGGGCGATAGTCTAATAAAGTTTTTATTTTGCAAAGGAAAATGCCTATAACAGTCATTTTAACTTTTTTTTGTTTCTTGACAGTAATGCCACCCGTGGGTGTTATATTTTATTTGAGATATTTTCATATACGCATCTGAAGACGATACCCTAATAAAGCTTTGATTTCACTAAGGAAAATGCCTATAATTTCTGAGGGAGGTAAACGAGTTAAGCTGCCTAAAGGCACTGCTATAAAATAAACATGTGATATATCAAATAAGAAGTACATTCTCTTCAAAGATTTTTATTACCCGCTCAAATGCACCGAAGAGCCGAGAAAAAGATATTTTCCACGAGAAAACAAATAAAATAATGAAGGCAAAACAAAAACATATTCCAAAACATAAATTTTTAGTTTTGGTTTCTAATATCTTACAATTATTTAGATTGTGTATTGAACTTAATACTTTTTATAAACTCCAAAACTAAACATATGATCAATTGTGCTATAAACACACACAAAAATTCAGTTATAAAAAATTTATGACAAATGAGAATCGATTAAATTGGTCTATAACATAAAATTACCGAAAATAAACCCTGAACGGGCCAATCAACTAGTTATTAATATATTTACAAAGGTTTGATTAACAACAAGAATATTTGGAACGAAACTTGTGTAACATACAAGTGATATATCTAAAGCTAACTTAAAAACCTAATGCCCTAAAATAACTATCAAATTGGAAAGGGAGAAAGAATAAATTAAAAGAAAGAAAACTATTATACAATGGTTGTTTTTTTATCGTCTGAACTATTATTATTGCTATTACAAATTTTGAGAAACAACTACAAGGACAATTCTTCATCGGAAATTTTTTTCTGTTTTATCTGCTGCATCGGACAATGGTTGGTTGTTTGTTATCCTGCTTAATTAGAGTAGTGATTTAATATCATGATTTCCAAGTTCCAAAATCTGATTTTTTTTGGAAAGTAACTTAAACTAGCTACTAAATTTTTTGAAAACCTATTAAAACAATATTAGTTGAAAAAACTCTTAAGTGTTTGAGTTAATAAAAAAAACTCTTGAATATAAGAACTTTTTATTGTTGCACCAAACTAAGTAATAAAAAACTCTTAAGTATTTCAGATCGTATGTGAAGAAAAAAATCTTTTTGAAGAAAAAACTCTCAAATATGTTTTTTTATGAAATTTTAGTAACAAAATATAAATGAAGATATAATAGTTAAATACTCGATCAAAAGTATCAAAATATAAATTAAAAGAAATCTACATACAAAATATCTACACATGATAAAATTTCATATGCTAACACTTAATTATATATAGCAATAATAATTGAAACTATATAGAATCAAATAATTATATAAAATGGTACTAAATTTCCAAATGATAAAAAATAATAAGTGATAGGAGTTAACCGAAATGCAAGTAACTTAAGATTGTAAATTTATATTGATGATATCGCAATAGTTTTAATATTAGTTTGTTCATAAGTTTTAGTATATAAATATATTAATTGTTTTAATACATATCTTACGTTTACTAATAGAATTAAAACATATACGAAAACATTATATTTGCCACCTTTTTAGCGATACTTATCCTTTTATTATGTCGCTAATTGTTCTCTTTTAAGCTAATATTGTTTGTCCATTTTTCTTACTGTTTTTGATCGGTTACATAAGAACATTGTAAAATTTTAAACGTAAAAATATTTTTAAATTTTGCATAGAGTTAATTTTAATAATGTTTTTATTGGTAGAATCATTTTTATTCATTGACGATCAAATTGTATCATATTTCGCTATTAACTTGATTATCATTATTCTAATAAATCACTTCCATACATGTGATAGAAATTTTTTTTTTCTCACAATTTTGTTATCAAATTTTGAATTTTTTGTTTCACAAAAGTTTACAAAAATAAAACTACGAACGACACTTAGATAATAGATAGAGGGAATAAATACTAAATTTTTGAGTTCACAGTTACATAATTGTTGACAAATTTCTAGCAGACAAACAAGCACAACTTTCGAAACCAGTGTTAACAAAAATTATGAAAGTATATTATTTCACCAGCTTAACATTAAAACTATTGTTTAGAAATGCATGTGAGGAATCTAAGTTCACGAAACCAAAAATTCTTGCAAGAGTTATCACTACAAGAGAACTGTCTTTTTGCGACTGTTTATTGCGACCGTATAAGTAGTCGCAAATATAGTGACCATTTTACGTCAACATAACGACAGTTTAACGACGGAAAAATGCGTTGAGGTAAAATAGTCGTTAAATTACGAGCATAACAAAGAGTCTGAAAACGTCGCAAATTAGCGATTATTTAACGAGTAAACAACAAATAGTCGC
>OVAN01014271.1:0-12170 GCA_900406275.1 Anastatica hierochuntica | reverse complement strand
CACCACGGAATTACAAAAGGGAACTTGCTTCAAATTTTCTACCGTGGGATAGATGGAAAATATCGCTTAGCTCTTAACACCGCCTCTATGGGGAGCTTCGCAAGCGTCTCGGCCGACCAAGGTGAGAAGTTGATCGAAAATCTAGCCCAAAGTGACCATTGTGATGGTGAGGAGTATGATAGGATGGTTCAAAGTGTGGGATCTAAGGATGACAAGATAAGAGAGCTTAGTGAGAAGGTAGACAAGCTCATTCTCCAAACTAAAAGGAGCATTCACTTTGTTGAAGCGGAAAACAAAGATGGACAAGATAATGAGAACCAAGAGGAAGTAAGTTATGTTCAAGAAGGGTACTACCAAAAGCCCTTCAACCAAGGATATAGACCTTACAACAACAACAACTTGTCTTATCGAAGGCCGTTAAGGCCCATCAACGGGGACTCAGCCCAAATTACAAGAAGAAGGAAGGGGTCCAATTAATTCAAAATATGGGAAAATAAAACCGAAGGATCAAACATTTAAAGTGAAGATTAATGCGCAATAAAGGAGCGGTTACAAGCTGAGAGTAGTATAAGTAGAGAAAGAGGAGCTTAGGAGAAGGGATCGAATTTTTCTTTGAAAAAGAACTTAGCCTGTAATCGTTTTAAACACTTTGTGCAGTCAATAAAATACAACTTGTCTCTCATACATCGTAGCGAAACACGCACCCGGTATTCTGTGTGGATTCTAGATCCAACAATTAGCGCTAGAAGGAGGGGGAATTCCGCTCTGCTACATCTACATTCCACGTAAGTCGTTGTGCGTATTGTATTTCCGTATCCATTTTTCTTTGTCATTTGCTTTCAGGACAACATGTCGGGCGACAACGGAGCCGATGGACGAACCAGCCCAACCCTCCCAGGGACTCACGATGGCGACAACAACGGTCATACCCCCGGGACTCACGAGCAAGAGCAGCTGCCTCCAGCCCTCGAGGCTCAGGCGGCACTGGACCAGGTCCCGGAAAACATGCGGAGCATCTTCGCCCTACTGATAGAATGGACCGCGCGGCAAGAGGAACAAGATCAACGGTCAAGCCAGCGACTTGAAGAGCTGGCGCAAGCCCAAGCTGCTCAGCTTGCACGGATAAACTCCATTGCCCCAATCTCTCTGCGGGAGCTGCGTGCTCCGGAAACCCGACCTGGAGACGAGGCAACCCCCGCTGATCGGAGGTCGGGAGATCGGGACCAAGGCCACCAAGACTC
This sequence comes from Anastatica hierochuntica, assembly GCA_900406275.1. Taxonomy (NCBI): domain Eukaryota; kingdom Viridiplantae; phylum Streptophyta; class Magnoliopsida; order Brassicales; family Brassicaceae; genus Anastatica; species Anastatica hierochuntica. Next base: position 10,929 of record OVAN01014271.1, on the reverse strand, counting down.
GACCCTGGGTGGGATGTCAGCCCATGCGGACTCTGAGCTGCAGACGTTGAAGCAAAACACTCGCCCAGGCGACCGCCGAGCTCTGGACTATGCAGTCCCAGATTCATAAGGCCACCAGCTCAGCACCGGAGGTTCACCGGGTAATTGAAGAAACCCAACGGACGCCCTTCACGAGCCGGATTGTAGGGGCCGTAATCCCGAGTATCAAACTAAAGATTGCGCCCTACGAGGGAAAGATAGACCCCCGCGCTCACATGACCGCGTTCTACATCGCAATGGGTCGGACCAAGTTCAATGAGACCGACAAAGACGCCGGCTACTGCCAGCTCTTCGTCGAGAACCTTTTAGGGGCAGCTTTCAATTGGTTTTCCCGTTTGAAGGCTAACTCAATTGACAGTTTTAATGAGTTATCAACCGCCTTCATCAAGCACTACTCGATGTTCATCGAGAAGGGTGCATCGGATGCCGACCTCTGGACAATGACCCAGAAGAAGGATGAGTCCTTGCGATCATTCCTATCCAGGTTTAAAGCAGTTATCTCCAATGTGGTCGTTAGCGATGAGGCAGGCATCGCGGCTTTGCGTAATGCCCTTTGGTACAGCTCCCGTCTCCGGGAAGACCTAATGCTCAACCGACCTACCTTCTTGGAGGATGCACTCCACCGAGCTTCCTGGTTCGTGGAAATTGAAGACGAAAAGAAAGCGTACGCGGAAAAGCACGCTTCCTCGACGAAGACAGCATCCACAGAGAAGCCCAAGGACGAAAAGGATAATAAGCAATCTTCCAACGGGCACCGATCTGAAGGAAGCAATTCCAAGCACAGGTCATTCCAAGTATCCAACTCCCAAGGATCCGAAAGGAACTCGGGGTCCAACTCCAAGTACAAGTCCAGGTCCAACACCTGGACCCGGAGCGACGGACCCAGAACCTCGGACAAATTCTGCGAGTACCACAACACCTCGGGGCACACAACGGAGGAGTGTTATGGCTTCAAACAGTACTTGTTCAACAAATACAAGGCAGAGGAGCTAGCTCGGAAGAACGAGGACCGCAAGGGAGAACGCCTACACAACGACATGGACCCACCAAAGCGAGACCGGGACACACGACAGTCGGAGTGGGCGGAGCCACCCACAGCTTGCAAACGGATTAATTATGATTATGGGGCCGAGCCCATTCTTCAATGACACAGTCCGGTCAATCAAGAGCTACACCCGGCAAGCAAGCTCGAGCACTGACGACGTCCAAGCTGCGGTCAGGGACGACACCGTCATCGAATTCTCGGAGCGGCTAACGCGGGGTGTCGCCCAACCTCACAATGACGCCCTTGTACTCGAGCTTATGATCGAGGATTGCGAGATAGCTCGGGCTTTAATCGACTCGGGCAGTTCCGTCAAACTCCTCACAAGGAAACACTTGACAAAATGGAGATTCCCTAGGACCGCATAAAGAAGTCGAAGCAACCCCTCACCGCCTTCAACGGTGCTACTACCATCTCCATGGGGACAATTAGGCTCAACACTTTCATCGGCGAAGTGAAAATGGAGACCAAATTCACGGTGGTGGAAGCTCCTGACATATACAACGTCATATTGGGAACGCCATGGATTCACTCAATGAGGGCAATCCCTTCGACCTACCATCAGTGCATGAAGTTTCCCACGGAGCATGGGGTGGTTACCATTCATGGAAGCCAGCGAACGGCACGATTATGCTACATCAACAAGAACAAGCTGCGTAGGTCTCAAGAACAATACACATTCCAAATCCGAACGCCAGAGATAAGCCCGGAGGAGGTGGACCAAGCTGAACCATCCAACCCTGAGCTCGGTAAAATCCGGCAGGTCTGCATTGACCCGGGAAATCCCGACCATTGCGTAGGCGTTGGGGCGAATCTAGAGAAGGAGATCTTCAAGGAGTTGGTCTCATTCCTCAAAGACAACAAACATACATTTGCTTGGACAATAGATGACATGCCGCGGATAGGCCTAGACATTACATTCCACGAGCTCAATGTGGACCCGACCTTCAAACCAGTACGCCAAAAGAGGAGGAAGCTAGGCACGGAGAGAGCGGAGGCCGTCAACGCGGAGGTAGAGCGCCTGCTCAAGGCTGGCTCAATCATTGAAGTCAAATACTCGGATTGGTTAGCCAACCCGGTGGTCGTCAAAAATAAGAATGGCAAATGGCGCGTTTGCGTGCACTTCACCGACCTTAACAAGGCGTGCCCAAAGGATTGTTTCCCACTCCCACATATAGACCGGCTGGTCGAAGCAAAAGCTGGGAACCAGTTACTGCCATTCTTAGATGCCTTCTTCGACTATAACCAAATACTCATGCACCCGGACGACAAAGAAAAGACAGCTTTCGTTACCGATCGCGGACTCTACTGCTACAAGGTGATGCCGTTCGGCCTTAAGAACGCTGGTGCAACATATCAAAGGTTGGTGAACAAAATGTTCTCCTAACAGCTCGGAAAGACAATGGAAGTATACATCGACGACATGTTGGTCAAATCGCTAAGGGAGGACGATCATGTCGGTCATTTGCGTGAATGTTTCTCCGTCCTCAACAAGTATGGCATGAAACTTAATCCGACCAAATGCACCTTCGCCATTACCTTAGGCGAGTTCCTGGGGTATCTGATGACTCAACGCGGAATTAAAGCAAACCCCAAACAGCTGTCAGCTATCATCAACATGAAGTCTCCCACCACAATGCGAAAGCTGCAACGGCTCACCGGACGTATAGCGGCCCTAAGCAGGTTCATTTCCCGCTCTACTGATAAGTGCCTTCCGTTCTACCAGAAGATGCGCTCAAACAAGAAGTTTGAATGGGATGAGTCGTGTGAAGAAGCATTCAACCAATTAAAGACGTACCTCACTACACCTCCGATATTGTCCAAACCTGAAATCGGAGAAGTTCTCTATATTTATATTGCTATCTCGAGCGCGGCAGTCATCGGAGTTTTAGTGCGGGAGGAAAGCAACAAGCAAAAGCCCATTTTTTACATCAGCAAGTCTCTGGTAGATGCCAAGACCAGGTATATGGTGACCGAAAAGCTGGCGCTGGCCGTGGTCACGTCGGCCCGGAAGCTCCGTCCATACTTTCAGTCTCACTCCATCACCGTACTGTCAAATCATCCGCTTCGCACCATACTTCACAATCCGACACAGTCCGGACGCCTAGCTCGGTAGGCGATTGAACTCAGCAAATACGACATCGAGTACAAGCCCCGAACCGCGCTGAAGTCGCAAGTCCTGGCAGATTTCATCATAGAGATAACGCCTGAATTGAGCCCGGACACGGAAGACCCAGGTACCTGGGCTCTACACGTCGACGGCTCCTCCTCCACCAAGGGGTCGGGTATCGGGGTACGCCTCGTTTCCCCAACCGGCGAAACCATCGAACAGTCCTTCCGCCTTGCCTTCCCGGCCTCCAATAACGAGGTCGAGTATGAAGCGTTACTCGCAGGGTTACGTTTGGCAAAGGCCGTTCACGTAGCAAGGCTTAACGTCTTCTGCGATTCTCAGCTCGTTGCGAACCAGTTCAATGGGGAGTACGAAGCTCGGGATGATCGCATGACCGCGTATTTGAAGCTGGTGCAGACGGCGGCAGCTGAATTCGATGAGTTTTCCTTAACCAAAATGCCACGAAAGGAAAACTCCGCCGCTGATGCGCTAGCCGCGCTGGCCTCCGCTTCTTCAGAGAACCTACGCCGCACAATTCCTGTCGAAACCCTAGCCAAGTCAAGTATTAGCGAAGTCCAGAAGGCACCGACCTCTGGAGCTTCTAGCGAGCTGCCAGCTATGCCACAGGCCATGGCCCTTCACGAGGACAATCTTGGGGATGAGCCTGGCGCCGCGGCACTCGAAGAAATTGGCGAAGGGGAAGACTGACGCAATGAGATACGGGGTTACATCGCCGACGGAGATGTCCCACCTAACAAATGGCAAGCTCGGAAGCGGAAACAACGGAGCATGCGCTACACGCTGTTTGAGGACAAGATTTTCTGTCGGAGCGACACGGGCGTCTATCTATATTGTGTGCACGGTGATAAGGTCAAGAAAATACTCCAGGAGGTCCAATCAGGTGTCAACGGGAACCACGCCGGTGATAGGTCGTTGTCGCAGAAGATATGAAAGCAAGGATATTACTGGCCAACCATGGAGCGCGATTGTTTCGCGTATGCGAGGAAGTGTGAGAGGTGCCAACGATATGCCCCCATCATCCATCAGCCGACCGAGCTCATGAAGTCGGTTATGACTCCATACCCGTTCATGCGGTGGGCAATGGACATCATCGGTCCGCTGCCCAAGTCCAATAAGAAGCAATACCTGCTTGTCCTTACTGACTACTTTTCCAAGTGGGTTGAGGCAGAAGCCTACGCGACGATCAAGGATAAGAAAGTCATTGACTTTGTATGGAAGAATATCTTGTGCCGCCATGGCATCCCGCATGCGATTGTCACAGATAACAGCCCTCAGTTCACCTCCAAGGACTTCAAGCATTTTTGCTCCGTTTACAAGATCGCTATCCAGTTCTCCACGCCTCACAATCCTCAAGGCAACGGGCAAGCTGAGGCCACGAACCGGCATATTATCGAAGGTCTTAAGAAGCGACTGGCCTCCAAAAAGGGGAGTTGGGCCTTCGAGCTGGACAGAGTCCTCTGGTCACACCGCACCACGCCACGTCGCGGCACCCAGCAGTCGCCTTACTCCCTCGTATATGGCGTGGAAGCTATGATCCCCGCCGAAGTGCGGGTGCCTACACTACGCCGCCAGATCTTACCAGAAGACGTCACAACCAACGATGAGCTGCTAAGGGAGAATTTGGACACAATCGAAGAGCAGCGCGAGCACGCTTTCATCCGCCTCCAAGCTTACCAGAACCAGGTCGCTAAGTACTACAACAAGAATGTTCGTTCACGCACCTTCCAAGAGGGCGATCTGGTTCTTCGGCCTGTGGTACATAATACGTCCGAATACCAAGCTGGCAAGCTCGGCGCCAGTCGGGAAGGCCCCTATAGCATTGCCAAGGCCCTGCATCCCGGGGTGTACGAACTCCTCCGCATGGATGGGACACCGGAGCCTCGTCCCTGAAGCTAGGCGAACTTGAAAACCTATTACGCCTAAATTTCATACCAAGTGTCTCTCAAAAAGAAAAAAAAAACATACGCCCTTTGGGCTTCTATGTAATCGAACTACGGAAAGGCTTAATCCCTCCGGGGTACGTAGGCAGCCCGTTTTGGGTACAGCTACAATAATAAAAAAACACATTCATTGATTTAGTTATTCTTGGACTCATTAACATTCTATGAAGCTCGGTTATGTCGGTTCTCTGGCCAGGTTCTCTGACTCCCGAGTTAGTTGCGCGCTTCTCATAAGTGCCTAGGTGAAACGACACCATGGATGTAGAAAGGCAGCCTTTTATATGGTTCCTCGCATCCCGGTATGACTTAAGCATACCTTTGAAGGATAGCCGGACCATGTCCGCAAGACACTCAAGAATCAGATTCCTTTGGTTACTTAGGAATCTTCTCTCTGCTTAGATAGGAAATCTTGAGTGTGGCACGGGGTAAGCCAGCACCGCGCTGCGCCTAAATGCCAAGTCTTGAAACAGGGTAAGCCGGGGACATTCCTCGCTCCTATGTTCACTACTAAAGATAAGAGTGAACTTCATTAGAGGGCCCTCGCGTTCCGCAAAGTCCCCTGACTTGTAATGGGAGCAATACTCCCTTTTTCACGACTTTCTCCCATTCTCGTGTGTGGCTCATTCACCATTCTTTGATTATAGTTGATCATAGTTGGCAACTTAGCTTCCACAGCTTCTCCTTTACTTGTAGCTACTTTGCACCTATCTGATCTTGAGCCCTTTTTCTAAGGTGTTCCTGGTTTACACAGCTCAATATCAGCAAGGTTACCACTACCGCAACTTGTCTTGAGCACACCACGATGGAGTCAATACTTTGTCGTGAAAGATAATCAAACAATACTTCTGCGTACCTATTGCAACAGCAGCCTAATATTGGATTAACTCTTGGGTGGTTTGAGTCTAGGCAAAGAAAATCTTAACTTAGACCTCAAGGTTTGGATAAAAGCCCTCCCGGGCACCAAGGAATTTAGAGTCAAGAAGCTGGATAAAAGCCCTCCCGGGCACCAAAAGTCATAATTCAAAAACAAAAGGAAAGCAAAGGAGCTAACGGAAACTGGAAAAAATGTTTAGACAAATTACAAAAATATATCAAGGCCACAGGCGGCCTAGTCTTGGTTTTCTTCGTGGTCTTGGGCAAGCTCGGAGGCGACAGTTGGGGAGATGACGGCGGCATTAGACCCGAACTGGTCAATCTGGAGGTTTGGAGGAGCAGGAGGGGCATCATCATTGCGAGCTAGAGGAGCAGGAGGGGCATCATCATTGCGAGCTGGAGGAGCAGGAGGAGCGTCATCATTAGCAGCAAGCTCCTCGGATGATACCACGACGGGAGCAACTTGCACCGTGGGGAGCTCGGAGGGTCCAGCAGCAATCGAGGAGAACTCAACTTCAACAAGAGCGGGGGTAGGAGCCAGCAGGCCAGCCAGGGAGGACCCTTCAGAGCTGTCTGATACCGGGGAAACCCGAAGGTCCTCAGCAAGGTTGATCTGGATGACGTCCATCTCATCGAGCTCATCAGCAAAATCCTTAAGGGCGATGGCTGCGATCTCCTTCTCTGCAGTCAGGTCGGGCTCAGTCCCTTGGGCCTTACTCGCCATGATTTTGTCAATAAACTCAGCCCGGGCATGGGCTTGAGACTGCAGAAGGGCGTTCTCCTCCACGAGCTTGGCATCTGCAATAGCCCGCTAAATCTTCAGAAAGCGGGCCTTGTATTTAGCGGCGGCTTCCTTCCTGGCCTTCTTGGAGGCCTTCCGAGCTGCCCTATTGACCTGCGCCCTGAGGCGCGAGATGGCTTCCTCATGGTCCTTAGCGGCGCAGTCAAAGCGCCATGACAGGTCAGAGAACTTCTTCTCCACCGCCTCCAACTTGGCCTCTGTCTTCTCTTCCTCCTCCTCAGCCCTACTGCGGGCTTCCTGCAGCTCGTTGAAGAGGTCGTCAGCATTTGCCTTGGCCTCAGACAACCTCTTTTCCATCACCTCCATTTTCTTCTGGGCCTGTTCCTCAGAAGCTAGCCGCTCCTTGAGAGCCAGAGACCAGGATGCTTCGAGGGCCTCGTTCTTGACCTCCACCTCAACGACCTTCCGAGCCATGTCCTTCAGCTCAAATTCCTTTTCGTTGGCCATTTTGACCGCCTTGCTGCGCATGCCCCTCTCAAGAGAAAGAGTGTGGTTATCTTAGTACCACAAGGACTTAATGCGAGCTATCTCGGCCTCGTACTCCATCCGGAGGCGGTTGAAGAAGCCCATCCCCTGAGAACCAAAGGTTGAGAGTTAGGAAAAAGAGGTAGAGCTAGGAGACACGGATTTCGGAAAGGTTACCTCAACGTAACGGACACAGAACTCCTCGTAGGAGTCTGTCTGCAGATGGAACTTTTTTGGAGGTGTCGGGCTGTTAAGAAGTTGGATGCCCTCACAGAACGTCGCAGCAGCCTCCCTCCTGTGCCTAACGGAGGAGGATTTGGGTCGATCGAGCTTCAGAGAAAGGCTGGCATCCTGAGGTTGGGAGGAGAGGGTCGCGGGCTCTGAGCTCGCGGGAGGCCCTTTGTCTTTTGGCCTCATGGTTCTGACCTTGGTGGGTCAGAAGACCTCCTCTCCTCCGACCTCCGGCGGTCGGAAGGACCCCTCTCGCCCGACCTGCTCCGGCCGGGGGGCTCTCTCCTGCTCCGTACGCTGCTTCTTAGAAGAACCAGCAGGAGGGGAGGAAGGGCGTTTCTTTGAAGAAGAATCGCGAGCTCGCGAGTCTCCTCTTCCCGAGCTCCCGGAAAGCCTCTCCTTGTCTTTCCTCTTCTTCGCAGCCTCGCTGACCACGGCGAAGGCGGTATCACGGCTTGAAGGCGTAGCAGCAGCAGGGACCTTCGCCGGAGGGGGAGGCATCAAGCTTGGAGCAGCAGCGGAGCTCTCAGGAGGACCAGAGACCTGAGTATCCACACGACCCTCTTTTAGAAGCTGCTCCTTCTCGGCCCAAAGTCGTTCTTCTTCTTCTTTGCTAGATGCCTCTCTAGCAGCGGCTTCCACGTCAGCTTCCCTCTTGGCAGCAACAACTTTCTCCTCTTCGGCCTTCTTGGCAGCAGCAACTCTCTCTTCCTCAGCCTTTTGGGCAGCAGCTTTCTCCCTTTCTGCCTTCTTGCGACGAGCTTCCGCAGCTCGCTGCTCCATGTTAGGCATTACAACAGAAGGGTGTACCATCTCAGAATGAGGTAATTGAAGTCGGGAAGGAGAAGGGGGTGAAGGTTTGTCTGCCCTGGCAGCGAGGGCCCTAGCGAAAGCTCTGGCGATACGGTCAGACGTGAAGAATGCCCACGACCTGTTTAGAGTTCTCTTCAGAGATGCGGTCACTTCTTCAAGATTGACTCGGAGTGAGGGCATCGAACGTATAGGAGCGACTGCAGAACAAGGAAATAAGAGCGAGTTAGAGGGGTAAATACAAGTCAATCAGAGCAAATAGCGACCTAAAGTAGGTCGGCTACCAGGGTCCTGATTCCACATCCGGCGAGTGGAGCTGATGAACTGCTCTAGAAGGGAGTCGGTGTCAGCAAGGACGTAAAAGTATGCCTACTCCTAGAGCTCGTTCTTGGTCTTAGGGAACGCTACCAGCTGTGGGCAACCTGAGACGTAGTAATGACCCGTCTTAGCAGAAGCCTTAAAATTAGTAAGGAGCTCCAGAAGCTGGACTCTGAGCTCCACGTCTCTCTCCGCGGCAATGACCATCAGGCCCAGGATCGTCCTAACAGACCCCACCGTAAATTGGGAGAAAGCAACGGTCCGACGACGGCAGTACAGAACAAAGAGTTCAGGCAAGGGGAAGAAGAGGTGGCTCTCGAGGAAGTAGGACTCGTACACACAAAAGAAACCCTCATAAGGGGTCGAGGGCCTCTCTGAGGGGGTAGGAAGCTGGATGAACACCGAGTCCGGGATCTTACACCTTTCCCTCAAGGAAATAATGGACTTGGGTGTGTTGGTGGTCGGCTGAGCATTAAAAAAAGCAGCGGCAGGGGCGACGGACAACGGAACCGCCGGAATAACCGCTGGAGCCGCGCGAACAGGACCAGCCGTCTCAGATTCTCCCTCTTCCTCCGTCTCCTTAGAGTCAGGATGGTAGACCAGGAGGTCAACCAAAGAAGAAGGAGAGAGAAGCCTTTCAGCAGAAGGCCCTGGCGTATCCCTGACCATTGGCGACAGAGGCGGGGAGCCCTAACCGGAGGAAGAGGCGGCCGCGGAAGCGGAAGAACGCTTCGAGGGTTTTCTGCGAACAAGGGGTGCGTCGGAATCCATGTAAGTTTCTTGAAGAGGAGGAAACGCAGGCGAACAAGGGTTGTAGAGGGCGAATCGCAATGGAGGAAGCAAAAGTTGCAAAATAAAATAAGCAAATAAGGAACATGGAGGAAGAGGAACAAACCTTTTTCTTTATCTCCAAGAAGGAAGTTGAATCGCAATGAGGAAGGAAGTTAGAAGGCCCCCACCTTTTCAATGACACGTCTCACGAGCGTGATGACGTGGGCGGCGGATTAGACGCACGTGAGACCCTCCAGCAAATCAAATCTTTCTTAAAAAGCGCTAAACAAAGATCCTCAAATCAATTTGCAAAATCTCCCAATTCAATTAAGGAAACCTGGCTCGGTTAACTCCAAATCTTGCCCATTTAGAAGATTTCTCGCCTTAAGAAGAGCTGGTCAGGAGATCCTAATTCCATAATCTCAGGCCNGGGGGGGGGGGGGGGGGGGGGCTATTGGAGGAGGTGGTTCCACCCGTACCCAGTTTGGAGTGAACCGACCCGGGATTCGATTGAGGAACCAAAGTGTTGATGGGCCGTTAAGGCCCATCAACGGGGACTCAGCCCAAATTACAAGAAGAAGGAAGGGGCCCAATTGATTCAAAATATGGGAAAATAAAACCGAAGGATCAAACATTTAAAGTGAAGATTAATGCGCAATAAAGGAGCGGTTACAAGCTGAGAGTAGTATAAGTAGAGAAAGAGGAGCTTAGGAGAAGGGATCGAATTTTTCTTTGAAAAAGAACTTAGCTTGTAATCATTTTAAACACTTTGTGCAGTCAATAAAATACAACTTGTCTCTCGTACATAGTAGCGAAACACGCACCCGGTATTCTGTGTGGATTCTAGATCCAANGGGTCTTTTGAAATTGGGGGGAATTTGATTTTTTAGTTTTTTGGTTTTCAAATTTGGGGGGAATTAAAAAATGGAAAAAAAAATAATAAGACAAAAAAAAAAGACGGCGCATATGTATAAGTGACGGCGCAAGTTTTGCCAAAGTTTAAAGTTCTACTGTATTTGCCAAGTTTTAGTTTTGAAAGTTTTATAATTTTTTAAGTTTTACCATACTTTGGCTTACCGAATGTTAGTTTTATCAAAGATTATATGTTAATTAGGTACATACAAAATCTACCATGCAAAAAAATATGTAAAAAGGTTAAGTTTTTGCAATTTCCTAAAATTCTATATTCATTGAAAGAAATATATCATAAAACCATATGTTGTTTCATGTCTAGTGTAAAATGCGGCGGATAATGTAAATTCGATTTTTTTAAAATTAATCAACAAATTCTAGTTGTTGTATACNAATTAATCAACAAATTCTAGTTGTTGTATACTTGTATTTCGACGATTCATTTATATTTTTAAAATCTAATATCGGTATGTTAGGATTTTTTTTTATCAATTTGGTAATTGTTCGAACCACCTTAACAATAAATGACAAATCCGTAATTTTCTAAATGCAAACATGTTTTGACAAATCATACACCACACACGTTGTGTTTGAA
>OVAN01014270.1:0-12170 GCA_900406275.1 Anastatica hierochuntica | reverse complement strand
GTATCATAGTGATTGATGCAACTTCTTGGTGTGTTGTCACTAGAAAAGTTTGTAGCTTTAATTGTTTCTCAATGCTTGCCAATGTCGAAAACGAAATGCTTATGTTGATGATTCTTGTTAGGGAGGGCAGCTCAGATACTTGAGAAGGGAGGGCATACTTCTACTCAGTTCATGTTGCATTATATTACTTGGTATTGCCATCCGGTGTCCGATGAAGGAGAAGAAGTACACCAAAGAATGTGCAAACCAAATTATTAAGTCTCTTGGTGAGGGATGCAATGCTTCATTACTTTGGTCTAGACACACAGATGGGCTGGTAGCCGAAATATATAAACTACAAATTATTCATCAGTTGTTGGTTGTAGTTGAAAATTTAATATCAGCTCATCTTTGTTATCAAAAACTAGTTGTTTGATAGTGATCTGTGTGCCTTGTATCTCTTGTCTTTTGAAGCGTTTTTTTTACTAGTTAAATCGTGTGTTACTTTCTAGTTCGTGCATTTTGCTCGAAATGGCTGATTTTGAATTTGCTTTCTATTATATGCGTTCAGGCATTGATCTCAAGAAGGTGGACAAATGTATCGGAGACCTGAAGTTGATGTGGAGAACCCAATACTTAAAGCTGAGCAGGAGTCTCAGGTTTGTCTCTTTGTCACCAGATAGACTCTTACTCTTCTCTTATCATTTAGATTTACGAGATATTCCGCCACACCATTTTGTATTCCTGAAATGAGTTTATTTCATATTGGCAAAGGTTCCCGAGGAGACGTGACTATACTTCCAACTCTTGTCGTTAACAATAGACAAACCTGGAAGAGGTAGGGAAGAGACATCATAGCTCGTGCTAAGATAAGAACATGAAAGACTTTAACTTTTGTATCCCTAGCTCATTTCGATAAACTTTTGTTTTTTTCTTTTAGTTTTGTATTTTATCTAATTTATATTTATTTGTAATTTAAGAATGAAAAAGCATTTCGCAAAAATATATAACTCCTTTGGAATGTTAATTTTTCTAATAAAGAAATACAATTTAATAATTTTAAAAATTATTTATGAAATAATGGTTTTTTCTTATTTTTTTTTGAAATATATAATAAAAGTCACAAATTAGTTGCTAATATATGACAACAAAAAAGAGTTATTAAATTGTCACTAATATAGGACTATGAAAAGGAGTAATAATTTAGACGCAAATGAATGACTATATTTTATAGTCTTTTAACAGTTGCAAAAGAACGACTATTTTGTGACTATATTTTTTTGCGACCAATTTTTAACGACTGTAAAATATAGTCACAAATTAGTCGCAAATGACCTTTTGTGACTATTATTTTGGTCGCAAACTATATGTTTTCTTGTAGTGAGGTGGGTTGGCTCCTAGAAGAGATTCAGGAAAGAGAGGATTATTGTTAACTTGAATGTCTGCACCAATGTTATCACCCATGACTGCAGCAAACTCCAATCTTCAATAACCTCAAGCAACTTCTCTTTCTCCTTCTGTCTCTCTAGACGCGAAGGTTCAGGCTCGAACTCAGCTAGATTCGATGTCCCATGGCTTCTAGTGTGAGGCTTGTTCATGCACCTGAAAGCAAAAAAACAGAAAAGAAAAAGAAGAGATTAAAACAAAAAAAATAAAAATGCCTTAGGCACGCAATGATCCTAAGTTCTAAGACCTCTATTGGTCCCTGGCAACGGCGCCAGCAAACTTAATAGCTCAGGTTTTCGCCCGAGATAACACTGCAAGCACACAGATGTACGTCGTAGTGGTTCGAAATCGAATCCACAGAGACCAAAGAGTAGCACGAAGAATCAAGATCAAAAAGCGGACTAAGGCTAGAAAAATGTCTTTTGAGAGATGTTTTGTAAGATGATGCAAATGTTGAAAGTAAGAAAGCAATGAAAAGCAGGCAGAAACGTAAGGTTGTAAACAATTCAGAAAAGTGTTAGGCATCGGGTATTCTCAGGGAAACATTTCATTGTTGACTTGAACTACAGATTAGGGAAGAGGTTAAGAACGTCTTGAAATCAGATTCTAATCTAGAACTGATCTACTTCCGTAGCATCAGCGTCCTATGCACTAGAAAACTCGAGACTAACATCCGTTGACCCTCGATTTCTAGTCATGCGTTACTAACAGGTTTGATAGGTTCACAATTCAGTTAAACATCAACTTCCGTTGGCTTAAGAAGAATTGGTCATCTATCATTCTTTTAGACATTTAAACATTCACACTCCAGCAGTTAAAAAACCTAAGATCAGAAACTAATTGCTCAATTCAGTTTCATGCATTACGATTAACAAATGACAATGGGATGTAAATCAATCAAAGAAGAGTAGGGCACATGGTATTCTCAAGGAAACATATAATTTTTGATTCAAATTGTTTATCACGGAACAAGTTTTAAATCGTCTTGAACTCAAACACAATTATAGAATTGATCTACTTCCGTTTACTCTTGGATTCTAATCATGCATTCTAAACAAGTTTGATAGGTTCACAATTCACTTAAACATCAATTTACATTGGCTTAAGATAAATTGCACAGTTAGGATTCATTCAGGCATTTAATCGAACACTTTCCAGGCGTTAAACAACCTAAGATCTGAAACTAAGTTATCAAGTTAATTTCAACACTAAGAACAATCCTAAATAAAGATCCAATTGGTTAAATCCTTAATATAACAATTCTATGTCAACAATATATTTAATCCCTATGTGAGAACCCTAAACCCAACAAAACGAACTACTCGCTCATGATAATCAAACAAACACAAATCAAATCAAAGAGAGACATGATTGTATTGATCAAAAATAAAGAGTAAGGGTTCAGAAAGCTTCTCACATTCGAAGTACAGAAGATGATTCTTCTCCCAAAACAACATAAAAAATTAAAAAGACGAGTCTAGGTTTTTGATATGTAATCTGATTCTCGAAAAAGTCGGTTCGGTTCCGTAAAATCGGTTTGCAAAATCGTGACAGGGATCGATCGATCCTTGACTGGGATAGATCGATCCTTGACAAGGATCGATCGATCCCTGTCATTCTTCCAGGATGTTTCTTCTCTTCAAAAATGCTTCCTTCGACGCTTGAAATCCGTCCAAAATGCGATGTTTCCGCACATTCAAGCTCGTTACCTGTAAAAAACTAAAAAACACAAAACCGTTCCAAAGAGAGCCAAATACATACTAAAACCCATATTTCTCGAGTACAACCGTAATAAAAACTCATAAAATGCTAATACATCAAATACTCCAGACTTTAATCTTTGTTGGTCCTCAAGTAAAGGAAACGAAGATTAAGCCTACAGGAAAAGAAGTTTGAAAACCGAATGGATCTTATGCTATCAGTAGACCTTATTCTGCACTACTTTCGCTGACCACTTAGACTCAGGACAATTAGAACATTCTCCCCAAGAATCTCTGGATTACCTCTCAAGCCCATCCATACTCCAAACTCTGAACCTATAAACTCAGCATTCAAGTTAATAACTACCTACATTCATTCAAGATAAGTTTGAAACTTTTTCACCAAAGAACTCATAATCAGGAAATCATGCTAGGTATTCAAGGATTTAAATGGTGAGGCTTAGAGTGTTTCAGGGTATCAAATATGCGCCAGGAAGTAAAATATTGTGCAAAATCGCAGGAGAGAAAGAGTATATTGATGTTCATGTCCACAAACTACCTAAGTACAAACCACCAAGCATAAGTAAACTGAATATTTGTAATCTTCAGGATGCATATAAACAAAATCACATGTTAATGTTAATTTCTAAACACGATATGAAGAAAAAGAAATTAATTTTTTTATATATACATACGAAAATCTGGTAGAAATTAGCAATATAGAGACACGAAGAAATGCAACATATCCATCTAAACCTCTGAAACGCCTAACACCGAGAAATCATACACTTAGGACCATGTCTAAACCACCTAAATTGTTAAATCCTACGTAAGTAATTAGAAAGATCATGTCTACCCTATTATCTCCATTGCTTTTACACATATGTGCATATAAGATGAAAAAGAAATACATGGAGATTCAAGGAGATAAGGTGAAGGTGTGGTGCCAGACTAAAGATGAGTCTGGTCACTCAGGATTACCGAAGAGAATGGTAGAAGAAATGGGGACGTAATCCTGAATAATGGGTTTGATTTCTTGATTTCAAGTTCCTGGATCAAAGCAATTAAGTTCATTATTAGGCCATATATACAGAGTTGATAACATTTCAAACAAAGATTGAGTTTCAAAGATTTCTGGGGGGGAGTTTGGTCATGAGTTATTCTTGTTTGCCTGCGCTAAAATTTCAAGTGAAATGGTTAATGAGAATATAAATAAAGTGCAATGTGCATAGATAATAGTCTGAAATCATCATAAAGCATAAACAATCCATAAGACTGACTCAATAAAACATAAAAATGACTCAAACAACACACCAAAAGAAAAACAAAAACATAAGTAACCTCCCCCATACTTATCTCACACTGACTCGGTCTGAAACAAACTCATGGAAGGGGTAAGTAGCAAATTACAAGAAAAATCCAAATAAAAAGAAAAATAAAACTAAAATGAAAATAAAAAGGAAAGAGAAGCTATTGAGCTGCTCGGGAAGTGCTAGGCCTCTGTCTTGGTTTGGCCCTGGGCGCCTACCTGCATCTCCGGAGGCGTAGTCTGTGATGCAATATAGATTGAGCATAGAGCTGAACTGGAGCTGAGTGATAGTGAAGATGAAGGTGGCATTTGAGATGGACCTAATTTGGCGAGTTTAGAGACTGATTCAGATCAAGAAACATTTGTTTTTCGCTAATGGGCCAATTACTAGATCTCAGATAAAGAGGCTTCAAAGTCGAATCTCCGCGTTGGTTTTCTCTAAACCATATTCGATTGCAATTGAAGAAGGAAACTAAGATTGGACCAGCATCTTTAATATTTTCGGTTTTAGTGATTAATTTTAGACTTGATTTTTTTTAATTTCTGGTTTAATATAGGCGACAATTAGGGCCTTATTTTCTGGTTTATTTTCGCAAAACCCTAGGGAGGATTAGACTTATTTAAGTTTTGTATTCTGCAAACATTATTCTCATTCATCGTTTTATCAAAAAGTTTATCTTTTCTCCTTCACAAAACAGTGAATCCATGTTCATCTCTGGACAACATGATCGCTAAGGAGTTAATTCTGTAAGATTTATCCTTGTTTAAGATCAAGCAAAGAGTTAATTCTCTAGATCATAAACTAATCTATACAAACACCCATCCATCAAAATCAGTCACCAAATACTCACAGAAATGCCATCAAAAACACTTTGAAATTCATTTTATTTTGTTCAAAAAGATCATGGACTAAGAACCTCCCTATTAAGATTGCATAAAGTGGTATCAGAGCAATCTGAACAGGAAACACGGGTTACATCTCATCTCTTTTCTGCAATTTTCTTTTCTGTTTTGGGGAAACTTCTTCTTCTTCTTCTCTTTTGTATCTATCTTAACTCTCTGCAAAGGCTTAAGATATAGAAATCAACACAAAAAATCGAAAGAAAGCTGAAAAAGAATTTGAAAAAGCTGAAGAGAAACCTAGCTTCTTGTGGTAAAGGGGTTGCAGCTATAACTTCCGCTACAAGTTTAAATCCTTTGCAAATTAAAATCTTGCAATCTGTCTATCTTCTCTTTCCTTTGGAATTAGGGAATTGATTCAAAAGCTTGATTTTGTTTGTACTTGGTCGAACTTCAGATTCACAGAAAAATTCAGAAAGAGAAACACTAAAAAATAATCGAGAGAAATACTGAGAGTTGTGAGGCTTCGGCTAAAGTTCTTTTGTGCTAACTTGTTATTTGTATGATTTCTACAGGAAACAACCATGTCTGAGCATGAATCAGACCCTATAATTTCTTTTAGTCTTAACAAATTGCAGATGGAGGCCTTAGTTTCTTAGATTGTTAAGAATCTGAGAGCTAGTGATCTAATTATTACTTGTAACATGGATCAAAGTGAACGTGATATGCAGAAACATGCTAGGAATTATGCTAAGCAAAAACGTGCAGGAAAGAAAGTTGCCTCCAACGTCGCTGGAATTAATTTCTATGAGGATTTGTCATCAGATGGAGATATCGAACTCTCTAAATCTGTTAGAGAAGATTCGCCAACAAGGTCACATACACGACGACCATAGAGACAAGCTACAGATGATGATCTTGGCAATCTCAAGCTTTGAATTCCATCTTTGAATGGAAAGAATGATCCTGATGCTTATCTAGAATTGAAAAAGAAGGTGGAATTGGTCTTTGATGTTCAGAATTATTAAGAAACAAAGAAGGTGAGGCTCGCTGCAACTGAATTCAGTGGATATATTTTGCATTAGTGGGATCAAATCATGACTACTAGGAGGAGGACATGCGAAGAACAAGTCTCCTCATGGTTTGAGCTCAAAACTCTCATGAATCGTCGTTTTGTGCCCACTATTACAATAAGGAAACCCATCAGAAACTCAGAAGACTTTCTCAAGGATTAAAGAGCGTTGATGACTATTATCAAGAGATGGAAACTCTCATGATAAGGGCTGGAGTTGACGAAGATATGAGTGCCATAATGGCTCGATTTCAGGCTGGTTTGAACCGTGACATTCAAGACAGCTTGGAGATGTGTGAATATGGCTGTTGCGCGATTGTTTTTGCAAACAAAAGACAACGAAGCTTTAAAATTTATAAGCTTGTTTCCTAACAATCACACATTCCACAAGTGCACAAATATGTTATTGTAGTACTTAGGGGTCAAACCACAAGGAGAAAACCTTAGCTAGATAAGTTCAAACTTTAAGAATACACAATTGTTCTTAAGCTAAGCAAATAAGGAAAATGAGTTTTGAAGGAAATCAAATCAAGAAAGCATAAGTACACAAGGAAAGTAAAGCATAAAAGTAAAGTATAAAGTAAAGCATAAGGTAAAGCATTAGTATAAACTTAAATAAACAAGCAACTAAAGGCGATAAAATAAAGATGGATCTTGGGAAATAGTCATTGATTTGATCCGATTTAGTAGCTAGGTAATGGTGTAACATGAGAAATCAACAAAAACTTAACCTCACGACTATGAAATCAATGCTTGAACTGATACAACTCTCATGGCGAAAAGTCATATTTGCATGCTAACATATTTCACTCAACTCTCGTTTGTTGTGATCATTTAGCAAGCAGTCATTAAGAATCATTCCTTTTTTTCACCAAACTCCCTAGCTATCAACTCTCGTTGGCTAAGCTAAGTTTGGCATAGTTTAGGCTCTCCTAGATATTTCATCGAACACCTCTCGAGCGTGAAATGTATACATGTGAAGATCTAGTTTTTATCCTAGATCTAGAATTAAGAACACTTAAACCATAGAGATCTAATACTATCTATCACTAAAGACCATTCCCAAACCACAAATCATCTCAAATCTACCATTCCCAAAATCCAAGAAAAGACTACTCACACATCATATGAGAGAAGAGAGAAGAGATGAGAAACATAAGCATGATTTAGTAGATAAAAGATTTTAGATACAAGAAATTAAAGAGAGACTCTTGATCTTAAAGATCAAGAGAATCAACTTAGAACATAGATAAAAGTGTTGAAAAGTTGATAAAAGAGTGGAGGTTATGTTCTTGGAGGCTAAGAGAGGGTATTTATACTAAAAGAGGAAGTGTGGGTGCCCTAAAAGGGTTTTTAATCGTCAAGGTTGCTTGTTGTCAACCCAAGGGAGGCTACCATTGACCCCTGGGTCGATGGTGTCTCACCTTGGGCAGAAAGGCTGCCAAGGGAGGCTACCATCGACCCAAGGTTGGCCTTTGTCGACCTCTGGGTTGATGGCAGGGACCCTTGGCACCTTCTTGTGTCTTCTTTCTCCTCTTGGATGCCTTGCTTGATCCCAACTTCTTCCATAGTGTTTACCTTCCTTTGTCCTTGGTTTTTAGCTCTATTTCCACAATAGATTCACCTCTAGAGCCTCCTTGAATCCATCTTGAACTGTGAGTCGTAATCGTCCCACTCCTTAGTAACAGAATGGTTGGCGGGATGCGTGAGATCGCATCGTCTGAACCACTCATGTAGATTAGAGCTAGACCGCACTCTTGTCTTTGGAACCTCTCCTATTTTGAGTCTACCCATGTCCCGTGAAAACAAACAATTGGAAACCAAATTAGTATCCGAATCAAAATGCTATAAACACGAAAATTATTCACTCTAATTCAAAGAGCAATGTTCCTGCGAAAATAAAACTCAAAAAAATCAAGAGCATTCATCAAATCCATTCACAAAGCTAGAACATCATCAATTTATCCAATTTTTGATTTGCATATCAAGTCCAAGTGAAACCAAGAAAATCCATCGCAACCAATCATCAAAACATGTAGACATCATTCACAGAGATGCCACAAAAGAATAAAATCATTAAAAAAACAAGGCAAATCATGAATTACATTCATCCTCGCAAAAATCTGGCGTCCGAAACGTGAAACCAAAAAATCACCAAATTCAATCCCCTAAACGCTAAACATAGGTGCAATCCTACTTCCAAACATCATAAAACATTCATATAGTATCATTCAAGCACCAAAAATCGATTAAAAATGAATGAAACAAAAGTTCCTAAATTCACCCGAAAATATTGCTAGTGGAGATTGCGAACACATACCATCGAATTTGGGAAAACTGATCATATAGAAAGATAGAGGACGAAAATATCTTGAGTTTAGGCTCAAAAATCACTCAGATCCGTGAAGTTTTGAGCAAAAACGAGATTTGGGGTGATTTTTTCGTTTTGAGAGGAAAAGAGATAATGAGAGAACAAACTTGGTTCGCGACATATAGTTGTGTTTTCGTGACAAGGATGGATCGATCCTAGACAAGGATCGATCCTGGACAAGGATCGATCAATTTTTGTCCTTCTGTTTTGGCACAAAAATTAGACAGGGATCGATCAATCCATGTCCTTCTGTTTGGGGACCTATTTCTTGCAATACTAAAGCTAAAAACACAAAAAACATAAAAAGAACCAAAAGCTAAAACACAAAACGACAAACACTACAAAACTAGCTAAAATGAAAAAGAAAACTACCTAGTGGGTTGCCTCCCACTTAGCGCTTGTTTAAAGTCACGAGCCTGACTTTAATGCGATAAGACGACATGTAAATCCGTTAAAAGAATTTACATTCTTTCTTTGGATGGCTTGTCTGCAATTTATGGTTTAAATCTTTGACCATTCACAGTGAATCTTCGTCCGTTGTCATCAAGAACAACAACTCCGTCTGGTCGAACCTCATCAATTAGAAATGGTCCCGACCAACGCAATTTGAGCTTTCTTGGAAACAATCGCAAACGTGAGTTAAACAAGAGTACATGATCTTGTGCAGCAATGTGGCGTGGAATGATCCGCCTATCATGGAACGCTTCTGTCCTTTCCTTGTAGATTCTTGTGTTCTCATAAGCATTCTGACAATCTCATCCAATTCATTGAGTTGAATCATTTTCTTCTCGACTGCAGGCTTGATGTCAAAGTTCATCAACTTCGTAGCCCAAATTCCCTGGTAGTCAAGTTCAACAGGCAAATGACAAGCATTCCCATACACCAAATGAAACGGTATAGTGCCTAGTGGTGTCTTGTAGGCGGTTCGATATGCCCATAACGCATCATCTAGCTTCATAGACCAATCTTTTCGTGTTTTTCCTAACGTCTTTCCAAGGATTCCCTTAATTTCCCTGTTGGAAATCTCAACCTATCCACTTGTTTGAGGATAATAAGGTCTGGCTACATTGTGTCTAACTCCATGTTTCTTCAGCAAATTCTCAAACAACTTGTTGATAAAATGGGATCCTCGATCACTGATTACCAGTCTTAGCACGCCAAAATGGGGGTAAATCACATACTTAAACATTTTCAGGACTACCTTGGCATCGTTAGAAGGGTTAGCCTGCACCTTAACCCATTTAGAAACATAATCTACTGCAACCAAGATATATTGATTTTCGTAAAAGGATGGGAAAGGTCCCATGAAATCAATACCCCATACGTCAAAAACCTCAATTTCCAAGATAAAGTTTTGAGGCATTTAATTCCGCTTACTGATGTTTCCTTTTCTCTGACAAGCATCACACTTAGAGACGTAATCATGGACGTCCTTGAAGAGTGTTGGCCACCAAAATCCTGCCTGCAATACTTTCGACACCGTCTTGAAAGTAGCAAAATTTCCTACATATTCTGAACCATGGAACTGGTACAAAATACCTTGTACCTCACACTCTAGAATACACCTAAGAAAAAGTTCATCAACACATCTCTTATAGAGAAAAGGGTCATTACAGAAATAATGTTTGACATCTCTAATGAACTTCTTCTTCGCTGCGAAATTCGGTGGCTCCACATCTGCACTCAGAAAATTAGCAAAATCTGCAAACCAAGGTATCTCATCGTGAATCTGTCTAATGGCAAAATTATCAACATTATCCATGTATTCATCCTCCAGCAAGGCAACCATATAGACATTCTCTTCAGGGAGACTATCATCGAGTGGGGTATCACCTTCCACTCGCAATCTAGAAAAATGGTCTGCAACACCATTCTCAATACCACATTTATCATGAATCTCCAAATCAAATTCTTGCAATAGCAAAATCCATCTCAACAGTCTCGGTTTAGCAACTTTCGTAGACATAAGATACCTCAAAGTTGCATGATTAGTGTGAAAAATGACTTTCGATCGGACCAGGTACTGTATAAACTTTTCAAATACGTAAACCACAACTAAAAGCTCCTTCGCCGTAGTCGCATACTTGATCTGAGTGTCATCAAGTGTTCTGCTGGCATAGTAGATCACATGGAGCTTCTTTTCTTTTCTTTGACCCAACACTGCTCCTACCACTTAGTAACTGGTGTCACACATAACCTCAAAAGGTAAATCCCAATATGGTGGCTACACAATTGGAGCGCTAACTAGTGCTTCCTTGATTGTCTGAAAGGCTAGCATACATTTAATATCCAAATCAAATTTGACATCCTTACAGAGCAATCAAGTCATAGGTCTAGCTATCTTGGAAAAATTCTTTATAAACCGTCTGTAAAATCCTGCATGTCCGAGAAAGCTACAAACATCCTTGATAGAAGTAGGAGGTTGCGCACTCTTCATCACCTCCACCTTGGCTCTGTAAACTTCGATTCCTCTCTCTCTTAGATCCTATGACCAAGTACAATCCCATCATGCACCATAAAATGACTTTTCCCCCAATTCAAAACCAAGTGTTTCTCTTCACATCGATCTAAAACCCTGCAAAGGCTAGACAAACAGTTAGAAAACGAAGGACCATAAACAAAAAAGTCATCCATGAACACTTCCATGATATCTTCGATCAAGTCAGTGTAGATAGACATCATGCATCGCTGGAAAGTCACAGTTGCATTGAATAATCCCAATGGCGTTCTCCGATAAGCATATGTCTCATATGGACATGTGAATGTAGCCTTTTCCCATCAATGGTAGGCTTCTTCATGGATTTCTCGATGTTGAACTTCATCATCAACTTCCCAAGGCGGAGATCAATCTAACCGTTCTGCACATCGATCATGGCTCTTGCAGTTGATAAGAACGGTCTTCCCAGGATAATAGGATTCTTGGATTTTTCTTCAAGCTCCAAGACTACGAAGTCTGTGAACACATATCCCTCTCTAACTCCAACAAGATTGTTGTGTAGAATACCCAAAGGTCTTCGAATATATCTATCTGCAAGCACTAAAGACATTCTCATGGGTTTATAGTTAGTCAGATTCAACCGCTATGATACTGACATTGGAATCACACTGACTCCTGACCCCAAATCATAGCGACATCACTCAAAGGTAAGCGATTCAATCTTTCAAGGCAATACAAAAGGACCAGGATCCTCACGTTTCTCCGATGCGATGTTATGAAGAGCTGCAATATATTCTGCTATAAGAACGTATACACCATGTTCTATGGACATGCGATCTCAAAGAATCTCTTTTGGGATCAAAAACTGTCCCGACGAAATCGATGCCTGAAAAGGGTCTCGGAAACNGTAAGGATATCTGAAAGCTCCGAGATTCCCATCGTTCAGACTGTCTCTTCCCGAAACTAGTTTCAGAACTTCGGAGGTAGTCGATCATGACCAATCTCCACGTAGAGTC
>OVAN01014269.1:0-12170 GCA_900406275.1 Anastatica hierochuntica | reverse complement strand
GTGATTAAGTGAAAAGAATATTAGAATATTCTAATATGTTTGTTGGAATATTTAAATGAATAATTAGAGTTATTTTAATTTATTAGATATATTTAATAAATTTTTAAAATATTTTCACTTTAAAAAATCACACATGAAAAGGTCTATGTCTTCCTTTTTAATAAGATAGATAAGCAAATTTAATATTTTTGAAATCAAAACTTAATCGAAATTTTTTAATTATTTTCAAGAAAAAGTTGTCTGAAGTTTTTCGACGTTGTTCTCACCAATTACTAGTTTTGACAAAAATAAATCTTAATAATGTCATTAGTGTACTGACTAAAAATTTGGTAAGAAGTTAGGTCAAATTACCACATGCTTTCTTGTAATGTGTGTTTGAATTTGATTGTTCAAATTTGTTATGGATGTTAGAAATCTAGAAGATCAAGATGCACATAATTGTCTTAAATAATTTCTATATGAAATATTTAAAAATACTAAAAGTATATTTGGTAAATTTAGGAAGTTAATAGACCCATTTATGTATGTTTAAATTTTTAAATAGTTATAAATCCTTAATTTATATTTATAAATAAAATAATTAAAATTTACGATACTAATATATAAATATATATATTTTAGAGTATTTTTCAAAAAACAAATTTCTTTTTGAATTAGAATCTTTTTTGACTGCTTCACTTGAATTATAATCTTTTCGAGTATTTTCAAGATTCATGAATTTCCTGCGTTTGTTCCTTTCTAATTCGAATCAGTAAAATTTGCATTCTACGTTACAGTATCATAATTTATCCAATTAGGCGTAACGCAAAATCCAACATCCAATGAGTTCACGACTATCAGTTAGAGGAAGATTCAAATTCCGTATTAATTTAAAACTTAACTCGTTTAAGAAATGAGATATCTCAATAATCATAGCATATATTAATACGAATTGCAACAAGGAAAGATCGTATCCAATTATATGAGTATCAAAGTAATAAAATAAAAGATGACAGCTCACAATGTATATATTGTTTATTTAGCCATGCAATGCACAATCAATTTATTAAATAAGGAAATGATAGATCAAACAAGGTTGTCATTTGAATTTTAATTTGGGATAATTAGAAAAATAGGACCCTCTCAAAATGGATTTGTCCCTTTAGAATTTTCGATCATATTTTTATCAAATTAAGATTTTATTTTTGTTAAATCCGATTATACCCCTAGAATAATGAAATTATGATTTATTTAAAATGTTTTTTCTATTTATTTTCTTTAAAAAAAAGGAAAATAAGGAAAAAAAATAACTAAAACGTAAGAGTTATTTGCGTTTTGGAGAAGGGAGAAACATACAATCACTTTTTTCTTCTTCTTCCTGTTTCGAAAAAAAAAACAAAATCTTCTTCTTCTTCTTCACATATCGCGAGTCTTAGATCTTCTTCTTCTTCTTCTTCTTGGGTTTGGGACTTGATCTTGGTCGCAACCCGTCTCGCCGAGTTGTACCTCCATGATTATGGCCGCGTATCCTGATTGTTCTTCAACTGTGCATTTGTGTTGTAAGAAACACGCATATTCTCACGTCGATAACATCAGTCTCTGTTTCTTTTTTTAAATCATTATCCAAAATGCAAATCGAGCATCAACAAGTACATCATTACAGTTCATATGTAACAACGAATTACAAAAGAGAAAATAATAAAAGACTCCACACTATTATCTTGTGGAGGTCTCAAGAAAGAAATAACTAATGAATAAAAAGTCACACTACTCTTCTCACCGTTCTTTATCAACCACGAAATTTCACTGATCACTGCAACTAGATATCCATTCACCCGATTTAACGTAGATTAGAACCATGTTGAAAAGATGATGAAAAATCAAAACAAAGAAGACGATGAAGTTGAAGATAAAAAGTCGATATTGTTGAAGCAAAAAATTGATATATCGTGTGTTTTAGGTTTATTAAAGATATTCTTAGATTTAGGTATATTAAAGATAAATTTAGGAAACAGAATTATTACAATATGAAAATTTCCTTTTTCGTTATTTAGGTCTAATAGGTTTTCTAGATAGGGTAGAACAATGTATAGTGGATAGAAAAACTAATCTGCATAACGCGTCACATTTGGTAATAGCCAGAATACATATTCCAGCGTTTGGTAGATCAAAGAGTAATCAGTAGAATACATATTCTAGCGTTTGGTAGACAAAAGACATATGGCTAGAATACCATCAAATGTATTCTACCGAAATTAGAAATATAAGAAACGTTTGTTTACGTTATATACCAAAGGTAGATCACTGTACAACACTTAGTATACAATTTCTAACCTAAGTAGATGGCCAGAATGAGTATTATGTGCTTAGCTAGTATATTAAATAAAATATTATTTACCTATTTATTTTTTATGAAAAAAATAGATAAGTAGTCTTACTTATGTTTCTAATAGTTTACTTATTTTTAAAAAAATTTTAAATTTAAATTACTTTTTTTTTATTTTGTAGGGGTATGAGATGTCAAAAAAGCCAAAATTACCGAAAATCCTATTTGAACAAATCCAAGTTGAAAGTGTCCCACTTTTCTAATTCTCCCTTTTAATTTCCATCATGTCACCATCTTCACTCCATGTTCTTTTTTTTTTTTTCAATCTTCACTGCATGTTCTTACTCTCTCATATTTGAAATATTTTTGACATCCTTAATTATAGTGCTGCTGATAAATCTTCTTTTTCTATAAAACGTTTGCTATTAAAATGTTAGAAATGTTTTACAGTCAAATGACCTCGAAGGCTAAAGAATACATAACATGAAAAAAGAAAAAGTTTAAAATCAGAAGCACCTTATATATTAAATTTGTTTTTTTGGTATATTATTATATAAAGCTGAACGCGTACTCGACACGTACGCCTAAGTGTAACTCACGAGATTTCGACATGTGTTTTGTTAATTTAGATTATGACATGTATCAAATTTTTTTTTGGTCAACCACACATTAATCGAAAAGTGTCTCCGACATTGGCTGCCCAAATCGGAGGATGAGAATCTACAAAAATATAATCAGAGAAAATAACAAGGGATCCTCGAGCAAGACAGCCTGCTTGTGCATTCACCGTTCGCGGGATGGTAGAGAGTGAGAAATCAGGATAGTGTCCACGGAGTCACTGAAATTCAGTGATGGAGGTGAGAAAAGCCGGCCAATCACTCGGGTGCTACAAAATGTTAAAAAGCTCTAAACAATCTGTCTCGAAGGCTTCACAATCTATTCTTCGGTTATAGAGCTCCTCCATTGCCCATAGCAGAGCTTCCATCTCTGAATGCAAGGGCTTGAGGCTTCGACTAAAACATTTCGCTCCAACTAATACAATCGAACTATTCCTGTCATCGCAAATCTACCCAAGACCGGAAGTGGGGTCTGATTGTTTCCAAGATCCATCTATTCGACATAGCCACCATGTCTTATATATTCATTATTGACATGAACATCAGCCGGGGATGATGGTACTTGTGCCTCTTCCTAAGCTGCCAAGTCAGTCTCTGCATTCTGTTGAATATCCGCGACTCCAAGTTGAACACCTTGAAACACCATTTGTTTCTTGCTTTCCAAGTTAACCATAATATCCAAGGGAACAAATCATATTTTGATCTGGGTTCCTCATAGGGTTCCGCCAGAACAGATAATCCATATTAGTATACAGTGAAGCTGAAGGAAAATCCTCCAGCTTCGCCGGGTTACTAAAGGAATTCCAAATTTGCCTAACCGAGTCACATTCAAAGAAAAAAATGGTTGATTGATTCCTCAGCTTTACCACAACTTTTGCAAGTTAAGTCACATTGCACCCCTCTATCATTTAAATTCCTTGCCACCGCAAGACTCCCTGTAATGATTTGTCAGAGAAGATGTTATATTTTGAGTGCGCATTTTAGTTTCCAAGTAAACGCTTTCAGGGTCTCCATGCTTGGACCTCAACCATCATTGTTAATCCGAGTTATTTCCACTGAATTAAGTAATTTATACTCTGATCTAACCGTATACTGACCCGGTTTTGTGTAATGCCATATCAGACCGTCATAAAAAACCGTCCGACTTGGTTGGAGACCCCGAATTAACTAGACATCCTCTTGAGCCATAAATTCCTGTAAATTTGGCAAATGCCATTCCCTCATCATAGGGTTAATTAAATGTTGAACTTCCAGTCGAGGATGTAATACGCTCCCCCGGCCTCTAGTCGGTCTTGGTTGTACGTCCGGAATCCATGGATCAAGCCATACTGATGTATTAATTCCAGAGCCTGTCCTCATCCTAATCCCTTGTCTAATCAATGATTGGGCTAAGAAAATGCTCTTCCACCCGAACGAAGGCGAATTTGGTTTTTTTTGCGTTCAAAGGATGAACTTTCCTAAAATATCTGCCCCGAAGAACGCGAGCAACCAACGAATCTGGGAACTGAATTAGTCTCCAAAATTGTTTAGCCAATAAGGCCGTGTTGAAATCTTCCAGAGATTTGAAGCCGAGGCCTCCATTCTCTTTAGGAATACAAACATTATCCCATGCAACCCAATGGAGACCGCAATTACATCCATTAGAGCTCCACCAAAATTTTGAAATCGCACTGGTTAACTTGGAAGTTAAGTCTTTGGGAAGCTTAAAACATGACATGACGTAATTGGGGAGCGCTAGAGCAACTGATTTTATCAGAATTTCCTTGCCTCCTTTTGAGAGAAACTTGGATGACCATCCATTTACTCGTTCACCGAGTCGTTCCCTTATAAAGTTAAAGATCTGACTTTTAGGGCCTCCCAGACTTTCTGGGATACCGAGGTAATTGCCCATTCCTCCCTCTTTTGATATGCCTAATTGTACCTTCATGGCGGCTTTGTTATGCTCCAAAACATTCTTACCAAAAAAAACTGATGATTTATCAAAATTATTACTTATCCCGATGCAGCCCCATATTCCTGTAAAACATCTAGAATGACTTGATATTGGGAAGCCTCTGCTTTGCAAAAGAACAAACTATCGTCCATAAAAAGCAAGTGAGAGAACGCTGGACTGTGTTTTGCAATCTTAATCCCCACTAAAGCATTATCCATCTCTCTCCGTTTAATGTTAGCAATCAAAACCTCCGTACATAAGATGAACAAATAAGGGGATAAAGGATCACCCTGTCTTAATCTTTTCTGAGGAACAATGTTCCCTGTCGGATGACCATTGAAGAGGACCTTATAAGATACCGACTAAACACACCACATTAGCCATGAGACCCACTTTTGTCCAAAACCCAATTTTGCATAACTGCTTCCATAAAAGACCATTCAACACAGTCATAGGCTTTACTCATATCCGTCTTAATGGCCATGAACTCATGCCGGCAATTTTGGTTTGTACGTAATCCATGAAACATCTCCTGAGCAATCAAGATATTGTCCGTAATTAGTCTTCCAGACACGAAAGCTGATTGTGTCTCTGAGATGACTGACGGGAGAAACTTCTTTAACCTTAGACACAAAAATTTTGATATGATCTTATAACTCACATTTCATAAACTAATTGGTCTAAGCTCTGACATCCTCTTTGGTTGATCCATCTTTGGTATTAAACAAATATTTGTCTCATTTATTCGTGGATCAAATTTTCCAGACCGAAAAAATTCTTTAACCAAACTCACCAAATCTGCCTTTAGAACCCCCCAATAACGTTGAAAAAAACAAGGTCGTCATCCCATCAGGCCCAGGGGCTTTTTCAGGATGCATGACAAAAAGTGCCGACCTTACTTCCTTTTCCGATATATCCATAGTCAATGACTGATTCATCCTATCCGTAATAACCGGTGTCACATTCTCAAGAACTGGAGAAAAACTCCCAGTCACAGTCGGTGTGAAGAGATCTTGAAAATACGTTTTCGCTATATTTTCCATCTTTTCCGGTGATTCCTCCCATGATCCTTGTGAATCGAAAAGTCCCGAAATACGATTCCTTGCCCGCCTTTGTTTAGTTGAAGCGTGAAAAAATTTTGTGTTCCTGTCCCCTTCTTTTAACCATAGATTCCTGCTTTTTTGTTTCCAATAAATTTCCTCTTCTTTATAAGGTTCTTGAAGTTTTTTCTTAATCGCAATGATTATATCATTTGTTATTGAATCTTCATTCTGAGCTTCTTCTAACTTAGCCTTCAAAACCTCGATGTTCTCTTTTCCTGGTGGTATATCTAATTTTTCCTCCACCATGAGATTGAATTTCTACAGTTTTTTATTTTTTCCACAAAAACTGGCTCCCGAAAATTCTTTGTACGTTGCCAACCCGTTGCAATAGCCTCTGCGAAGCAATCTTTCCCTACCCATCTTTTATCAAACCGAAAACTTTTGTAATACTTCTCCTCTTTATAATTAAATTTTAATAAAATTGGACGATGATCAGATCCTATCCTCGCAAGATATTCCACCTTGGAATGTCTGAAAACATTATGCCAATAATAGTAACTAAAATATAATTTTTGATAATAAACATATAAAATAATAGTAACTAATCTAGTTTGATATAAACATGATACATTTACTTTTCAAATAGTCTTATATCCTCCTTATATTTTAAAAGAGAAGTCCCTTTATTGACTTTGTACACATGTCACTCATACGTTAATTATAGAATTAAACGTTATAATTTCATTGGTTATTGAGATGAGCATTTTCTTTTAATTTTGATTTATTTAATTCGATCGAATTAAGGAAGAGTAAACCATGAACCAATTAGTTTTTTATTGCCAAACACCACTACTAATGATAAATTAAAAATCCAAAATTTAATGTTCTTTTTATTAGGACATATTAAAAAGTAAAAAAAAAATTAAATTTTTTATATGATCATATAAAACAGAACATTATACATTTTGTTTAGTTAAATTATATGTTAAATTGTTTATTATATCCTCCTTATATATTAAAAGAGAAGTTTTTTTTATTGAATTTGTACATGTGTCACTCATACGTTAATTATAGAATTAAATGTTATAATTTGATTGGTTGTTGAGATGAGCATTTTCTTTTATTTTTGATTTATTTAATTCGATCAAATTAAGGAATAGTAAATCATGAACCAATTAGTTTATATTGCCAAACACCACTACTAATGATAAATTAAAAATCCAAAATTTAATGTTCATTTTATTAGGACATATTAAAAAGTAAAAAGTATAAATTAAATTGTTTATATGATCGTATAAAAAAGAATACATTTTGATTAGTTAAATTATATGTTAAATTGTTTATTATATCATATAAAAATAAAAAATATGTATCATATGGAAATCGAGAATGTAATAGACAATTTCTTTTTTAGAAAAGGTGTAATAAATTTATTTATTTTAAATTATCAATTAGATGTTATTAAATATATAATAAATTTGTGACAAATCGATAAACACTATAAAAATGACTAAATTTTTTTTATGAGTGTTATGTGTGTGTGTGTATATATATATATATATATATACTTCTTTATGATGTATTAATGTTTAGACCAATTTAACATATTTAAATTTATTGTAAATTATTTTATTTAGGTTTATATATTTTTAATTGGATTAATATACAAAAAATTATTTGTAATTGTACATACTTATATATTCTTAAAAAAATAAAATATATAAACATAAAAAAATAAATATATACAAAGCAAAGTCTTCCACGGTAATTTAAGATTTATATATATACAGGAAAGTTTCCATTTGAAAATTATATCAGGCCTATATATATGGAAAATGTTTTTTACTCTATACAAAATTAAATATAGTCAAACCGTATATATGAAAAACTGACTTTACGTTAGAAATTATTAAGAAAAGTGACAGTTTAATATCATAATATTTGGAAATTATGTATTTGTACGAAACTATCATAATTGGTAACGATAATTTATATTTGATTCTTAATCAAGATTTGTAGCAATTTGGTAATAAGTTTTGAATATCGCATTAAATGTGGGAAGTTTATAATTCGACCATTTAATATTTTTTAAATTTATGGAAAAGTTCCTTAATACAACGAGAGTTTTATGCTATAAATTAGAGATGGATTCATAAGATTTTCATACACACAACCAAATAACAAAATTTTGTTTTGATGGCTAATGTTAATATGTTCGATATTGTCCTTCCAAATAACAACTTTTTTGTTTATGTGAAGGTTCTTGATGTAGGGCGTCAAATTTACGTCATTGAAACTACACTCGAGGAGCTCTTAGCCGATGAAATTGTGTGGTTTAATCAAACTTTGTTTGAATGAATTCTGATAACATTAAGGGGCAAATTTTTTCTTTCCCAGATATCAAAAGACGTGAGGAATGTCAATGCGGGTGGAGATAGAGATGTCGATTGGGTTCACTCGCGACTAATTGTCCCGCCCCGCCGCGGTCTTAATTCCATTTGGATCGTTGCGGGTCGTACCGCCGCGGGCCGCAATCTCCTTAAGAGCTGACCAATCCCGATCCGCGCCAATATAAGCGGTTAGCGGGTCGGCCCGGAGGTCATCGAGAATAGAAACTTTGAGTTTATACACTAATAGAGTTAGAATGAATTTGTGTTTTATTTTTTGTTTTATGATTCGGATTGTGTTTTCAAAAAACAAGAAAATGAAAAGTGAATGTTAACGAGTTGTTAAAAGCTCATTCAGATTGCCATATATACACATACATATATATAAATGATAACCGGATAATAGTTGAAAATAAATCAACATGGTTTTTCTTCGCTAACACCCAATCGTCGTTAATATAATCACATTTTTTTAATCACTAAATCAATCGATTAAGATGATCTACAGATTTACAAAAAAATTAGTTATCTTTTAATCTATTCGATGCTATAACTATTAATGGCGTACAAAAATATATATATATCTATATATAAAACAAGATGTCATTTTATGAACCATCATAATTTTTGTTGGGAAGGTTAATTGAAAATATTGTCTTAGCTCGAAGTGAATTCTTTCAGAAAATGTGATATGGTTAATTTCTTTTAAAACCAAAGCTAAGTTTAAATTTGACAACTTTCATCACCAAATTTCATTAGAAAAACATTTTTCACTTATCAAAGTGTCGAAGAGAATAGATAGCTAAATTTTTAAAACATACGTAATATAACTAGAAATTCACAAGAACACTAGAGCAATCAACCCGCGGACAACCTGCGGAAACCCGCGGTCTAGTCCGCCAAAACCTGCGGACTATACGGGTTCGGCCCGCGTGACCCGCGTTTTTATGGACAAATTTTAACGTGTCCAAACCTGCCCCGCAATGGTCTTACTTGGGCCTAACCCGCAGATTGCGTTCCATATTGACATCTCTAGGTAGTGAGGTCTTCACTTGAACAAGTAAAATTTTTGCTCTTAGTTATATTTACTTGCTTTCATGAGATCTTGCATATGAATGATACTGAGACAAAAGTGCTTCTGGTTTCAATGCATTAGGTCCAGGAGCGGTTCGAGGCTTTAGAGAAAGAAAATGCCAGAAACTTTCAGTGAACAAGTTATGTAGCTTGATGTTTTTTGAGAAATCATAAATTTTTCTCTGGAAAAAAAAAGCTAGAACAAACTTAAGTAGGGTGAGAGTAACATTGAGGTTGCGACTTGGTCTTCATCCTATGTATATAAGATATTGAATCATTGACTCTGGTTCTTGTCTGGATATAGATTTGGACGAACGCATCCGAAACAAGAAGAAGAAGAGGAAGAGCTAAAGCGGCAGTGTCGGGAGAAAAAGAAAGAGAAGAAGGCAAGTTTTGGAAATCTTTCTTGAGCTCTCTTCTTAGATGTCTTTCTTGAGCTCTCTTCTTTGTTTCTTCTTTGATTGGTTTATTATTAATGGTTTTAGAAATATGACTTATGGTTTTGTTTCATCTTTTCTGGTTTCAAGAAAGGGAAAGTGACGGAAGAGGAGCCTGAGATGGATCCTGAGGTTGGAGAGATGATGAGATTTGGTGGCTTCGGATCTCCCAAAAAATCATAAGGATTAATCAATCACTTGTATCTTATGTTGTAACGATTTTGATACAAATTTTGAAACTTTATAATCAAATACCACAAAACAATATCGTTTCATTTTGCAAGAAGAGGAGAGTTTTGTTTACTCTCTAAAATTTTTTCAATCTATCACCACTTGAAACACCAGGGCTCAATAACTTGAACCCCAAGTATCATCCAAGTAAATAAGTTCATGAATTAAAAATTTGATTGGCCGATGAATTTTCCTTTTCTAAATTTTTAATTTATTTTAATCACTCAGATAAAAACATTTAAATGTGAACCATATTAAATTTATTGTCAAACAATATATTACCATAAAATGTATCCTGGTTATAAATTCGTTTTCAAATATATATGAAAATATTTTTGAATATCCTCTTATTTACTTGAAATTTTGGAATTTTAAATACGATTTTACGAATTTTAGAAAATTACAAACATAAACTAACATAAAAATACATTACATGCATTCTACACATTATAATAAATGAGTTTATCACATAATTTTTACATTATAACTTAGAATTTAAATTAATCTAAATATATTTTTTCTACATATTTTTATAAATTATTTAATCATAAAACATTTTTTACATTATAAAGCATTTAAATGATTTGAGTGATTTCATATTTCATATTATTTTATGCATATCATTATAACATTGCAACAAATCCAATATAGACAATTTCTTGTATACGAGTATTAATTATAAAACTTATAATGTGATATGCACATTAATAAATCATAATGTAATAATACGTATGATATAAGTTTGTTATATATGACATATGTTTTATACTATATTACAAAGTGGGTATGAAATGGAAGCATAACTTGTTCGTATACATATATTATGGTAAATACTATTGGTAAAGTATACATCATAATACGGTTATTTATATTAAGAAATTATATATTTGTACGATACTAACGTAATTAGTAACGGCCATTTATGTTTAATTCTTAGTCAAAATTTGTAATCAAAATATTAACAATTTTTCCAAAAAGAAAAAGATGGTTGAAGAGTTTAATGCTATCGAGTAAACAAGTAATTAATTACTGACACATCAATCTTTTCTTAAAATGTTAATGTTTTAGTCTTGTGTTATTTGCTCTTTTTATCCCATGTCTTGTGTGGAGCTAGGTCTATTAAGTATTATAAGTTTGAACCAATGAAGATAGTCCTTTGCTTAGTCCTTTTTATCTTTAATAAAAGAATTCCTTGGTCCTTTTTATCATTAATAAAAAATTTAAATATTTTTTATTAAATCTACAAGATAATATAAAAAATATTATATCTACAAAAGCATTTGGTGTATATTATATCTACGAGAAAATATATCGATGGAAATTTATTTAATTGATATATTTTTAAATGTTAATACCAAAGTTAAAAAGTTTTGAAAATCAATTGATATATTTGATATAAAGTTTTCCATATAAAAGTTGATACATTTTTAAATTTTTACAATTTTGCAAATATTTAATACACTTCTACGAATTCAAAACATTTATAAAAATGCATAATGATTGTGTATTAAATGTGTTTTTTATAAAAACGGTAATTAATTTTAAGGTACAAGCTTTTAAATTGGATATAGGTATGTGTTCATTTTATTTAAATTATGATATATGTAAAATATATTTATATAAATGTATTACTTGTGTATTTAATTTTTTTTTAAATAAAAACCATAAGAAACTCTAAGTTACAAGTTTTTAAATTATATATATACACACATAAACATATATACCAAGAGAATTAGAATGTTTGACGAAATTATAGAAGAAGTCGAGTAAAAAGAAAGATTCAAAGATTTGTGGAAATATACCAAGAGAAAAATATAACATTTTACACAAACAAAAAAGAAAAGAGAAAAAAAAACAAGAGTAAGGTAAAAGAAAATGCGGCGGAGATATGTAAGAGAAGGAACACAACGATTGTGGGAATCGAAATTCTCACTGTCAATGTTATGTGCTTCACAGACTCTGTTANATGTGGTTCACGGACTCTGTTAGCCAAAGATCAACAGATCGAGACAGCGAATTAGCGAATTATTGAATAAGAAATACAAAAGTAAACTGCGAAGATAATAAGACAGAAATCGTAAGTTAGATAACAAAATACGAAATATATTGCGAAGTGATATGAATTAGCGATGAACAAGTGACA
>OVAN01014268.1:0-18886 GCA_900406275.1 Anastatica hierochuntica | reverse complement strand
AGTCAAAAAATTTATCATATAAGCATTGATATCAATCATACACAATAAATCCTTACACTGATAAAATATGTATATTGTCACACTATTAAATCCAAAAAAAATTTTAAAAATTTTAATGCCCGCATAAAATGCGGGCCAATTAACTAGTAATAAAATAAATCTATCACTAAAATCGTTTTTTCCTTCTATTAACTTTCAGATTCAACTTTATTAACATATTCTTATATAGAAATTATGCATTGGCCGGAACACCTTTAAAAGCTTATAAATGAATAATGAAGAACAATATAGAGCATAAGAACCATACTAAAAAGTGAAACAAACATATATTAGAATATTTTGACCTAATATATAGATTTAGATATCTATGTATGTTATAATATGAACTTCTTGGCTTTCTACTATTTATGTGTTGATTGTATTTGATTCCGGTAAAACTTTTACATTTGCATAAACAAGAGAGAAAAAACAGAACAACCTTTTCAAAAAATTTCATAGAACAATGGCTACATGCATACATAAAATTCTTGTGTTTCTTGGTAACATGATAAGAGGGTGATTGTTTAAGGCTGTGGAGACTTTTGCTTTATTTTAAAGTCTTGAAAGTTAATTTTTTTTCCAATCACAATTTAACTCTCCTAAAAACACTCAAAGCTCCTTAATTTTTCACAGTTCAACTTCTCCTTTTATCTCTTCAATTATTTGTTTTTTCTTATAGCCAAGATTAGGTGATTTTTATTTTTTTTAAAAGTCACCTTTAAAAGTTAAAGCGTATATTTTTTTAAAAAAATTAACAGTAACAACCAATTTTAAAAGTCCTATAATGACTGCCTTATCATGGTAGGAAGGAATGGGTGCGGTCGTGGTTGTAGAGCCTCGTGTTGGCGGCAAGGCCGGTCAGGGGGTCGGTCAGGAAGGAGTTCCTCCGATCGAGGTGGCCCCAGTAGTCTCATACGAGATTGATGCGTCGAACCGGATGGGCTTCAATTTTAGATACACGGGCCGTGTCCCCTTTGTCACCGACTCGAACGCATGCGGGGAGCTGCATCGAGCCGTTACCTCATCTGGAGTTGACCTCCCTCTTGTTCGGGAGCTGGAGTACGCGGATGAGTTCCGCAAGTTGTCCCGCAAGATCCAAGAGGTGAGTTGCTCGAACTGCCCTTTTCTTTTTTCTTTTTTCTTTTTTTAACAGCCTATAAAATTCTTGTGTTTCTTGGTAAGATTCGCATGGATTAGCTTATTACCTCTGATGTATGAATAAGATTCGCATGGATTCATGATGAGAGATCAAAGTTTGGCATTGCTAAAACCATCACATTCGTGAAAATTATCAAGTTCATAACGTGCTTGTTTCATCGGGTGCTTACTTTCTTACTAAAATTATGAGAGTAATATGATAAACACTCTATATAATAATATTTTACAGCAATATTAAAAAAAAAACTAATAAAAGTATAAAACTATGGTCCCGGTAAAAATAGTTTCATTATCTAACACATTTTTTCTTAACTAGGAAGGATATAATTAATTTTCCATGCATATATTGGACATGAACGTTAAGATGAAAACCAAAAATCTTTTAAAATTTGTTACATATAGAAGGAAAAAAAACTAATATAATTATCATAGTCTTTAACTATTTGTTTATGCAATGACCATATCGACTCCTTCTTCGCCTGATGATGAAAGTCCCGTGCCTCGACCTTGAAGCTGGAGACAACCCGCGTGGCATGCAACATCGCAACTCTCTTGCGTGGCGTCGGTCACTTTCATGCATATTGGCATACATTCTTTCAGACACAATGGCAATACTTTTTTTCCTAGTAATGCTTCTTGTCCGGCCACAATATTTGTCCATGTCAAGATCGTAATTATCATCAAACTCAAGGTGGCTAAGTTTCTTCTGCTCAGGTTCTTCATTGTTTTTAGTTTGGTACGTTTTTGAAATAAGATCAATCAAGGAAAGAGAGAGACAGAGAGAGAGAGCAATTGTTTCTTGAGAGACAAGAAAAGGTTGGAACAAAAGGGGATGGTCAATATTCAAAAGCTAGTCATGACCTCTCATATATATTCGGTTTTTACGTCACTGTTAGCTATTTTTAAATAAGAAGTGAATTTTTCTTTAAGAACAACTTTAAATGACGATGAAAAAAACAACTTTAAATGATAAAGGGTAAAAGAATTTGACAGCTGTGGGATTTGAACCCACGCCCTTTCGGACCAGAGCCTAAATCTGGCGCCTTAGACCACTCGGCCAAACTGTCTTGTTGAAGAAAGTCTGACCTTAAGTTTAATATATAGTTTGCACTAGAGAAGCTCATCATATGCTCATTGCTCACATGAGCTATAACTTATGTATTAACTAGGGCATATATGATGCGATGTTACTTGCAATATGAAACATACGACAAACTATTCATAGTGCTCTAAGAGAAAATGTTACATGTTGATTATAAAAAATGGAGTTTTGTAGCTCATTGGTGATGACATTAAACCCCAACACAAGTAAAATATTAGAAAGTTATACATTACATTTATATTAGAGTTATAAATTACATTCATAAGTCTCATACTAGATCAAGACAATACATGTTAAAATTTTCATTTCTTGTAAACCATTTCACTGCTATTAATATATATTGTGAACAGTGATCTTAATACTTTATTATATAGACTTATATATAGTCAAAAGTAACAAGGCCAAGTTGCAAATACTTTTATAATTATTTGTATCTGCATTTCTGTCTATCTTAGATCTGAAACATTCATATCCTTACAGAAAGAATACTTATTAATTATGTAAAAATATATAGAATAGTGGATAATGGAAGAGACAGTGAAATTTAGTAATCGTTTATAACCTAATAGTTTAATAATCCAAGATGTATACATAACGTGCTTGTTTCACGTGCATTGTCTTGGGCTACCAAGTGATGATAAAAGAGGCAAATTCTTTTGTTGAACAAAAAGTATATGGTCCGAAGCATTTGTTACATACAATACAAGTGATGAACATGGTTTTGGATTTTTAATTAACTTTGTTGGAATCTATTTTTTTGAATAAATTATTTGATAAAAACAAAAACAAAATCAGAATTAGAAATTAAAAACTTCTACAAACAAAGTAACCAAAATGAATCGTTGAATTTAAGCCGATAATACACAAAAATTCTACTTATTCCGGATTGAAATAAACAAATTTTTAGATGAATTATAATTACACTAAAAAGAAGAAAAGAAAAATGTTGAACTTATCTAGTAATCCAGCAGCTGATGCTCACTATGCTCAGCTGGATTTTTCTTTGAATCTCAAACCAGCAAGCAACATATGTGGGAGAAAATGAGGCATCAACTTCATATCGAGGAGACCGCCCTATTAGAGCGGCACAAAAATTTCAATATTTAGAGTGGACAACGGTGTGTGGAAGGGGAAAACACGGTCATAGAGGTCATGGAAACCACAAACTCCATTAGATTGTATGTTCTCTATCTTGTTTCTCTAAACTTACGTTGTAGTAAGTTTCATTATCTTAGAAGGTGATTAGCTTTTATTTAACTCTCTACAAACTTTGTAAAAACTCTGTGGCCTAATAACCATACCTTTGTACCTTTTTTAATGTCTTTAATTGAAAACCGTTTAACAAAAAAACATGTTGAACTTCGTGGATTAAATTCACATTTTTGGATGTGTTTTTTAACATTGGTCGTGATATAGAAAATTAAAGCTCAATGTCGACATGATATAGAAATTTAAAGATCAATGTCTACAAGTCATTTGAACAAAAAAAGAAGAAGATGAATTTGATTTTTTTTTTCATAGATGATTTTTGAAGAATCAAATCAAGAATTAAATAGGTGACAAATAAAAAACAAAGAATTCACAAGAATTAAATAATGTTTTCTGTTTTTTTTTTGCTTTTACATGAACATTTCCACTTGGTGGCAGCCTGGAAGGTCCAATGATTCGCCATGTTCTCTTGTTATTTTCATAATCCCCATAATACCCTTGCCAGCTCATCAACATTTGTTCAAAGACCAAACCAAATCTCAATGAACAAACCGGTCGGTGTTTAAGTAGCTAAACCGGATGGTATTAAATTAGATCTTAGCCAAAACAGTTCACAACACAGTAATACTAATCATTGAGTTTACTATTAATTTTGTCTCTTTTCTTATTAGTCTCAATGATTTTTTTTAAAAGAGTATAACTCACAAAAAAATGGTCATAATAAAAAACCAACAGATAACAAAAACATATGTGGATCCGAAAACTTATAAAAAGAAACCGTAAAAATAGAAATAGATACAATCTCGAGACAAAACGATAATTGTTAGTAATATATTAATCTAAATAATTCTCTCTATTATTAATTTTTTTACAACGTTTTTTTTTCGACAATTTTTTTACAACATTAATAATTGTTAGTATATATAATATGAAAATATTATAAAATAAACCGTAAAAAAAATAGGAATAAGTTTTTCTGTGTCGACAAAATAAAATAAAATAAAGTAAACCGTATCCAATGACCAAACCCAGAAATATAATGGTCAAAAAAGTAAATTTTCATGTCTTTAAATTAAAGGAAGAAAAACTCCATCGTCTTCTCACTCACGGAACCAGTGAAGTCACGTTCTTTCTCTCTCTCTCTTCGAAAAATTCGAAGCAGAGACAACCAATGGAGACGAAGAGGAGAATGAACACAAGCTGTTCTTCCATGGCGGCTCTTTTCTTGCTCATTGCGGCTATAACGGCGTCTTCCTCTATCGCAGCAACACCGTCGCAGTCGTTCGATGAAAATTTCAGCATCATGTGGTCTGAGAATCACTTCACGACTTCCGAGGATGGTCAGATCTGGAATCTTTCATTGGACAACGATACCGGTACGTTCGAATCCAATTCGCTTAACCGGAATATTCCGGTTTAGGATCAATGTAGACTCTTTTATATGATTGGACCTAATCTCTAGATCAAATCATTTGTTTAATATAAGTTATATAATTGAATTTTTGAATATTTTGATTGGATAAAAATAAAAACAGGATGTGGGTTTCAGACAAAACACATGTACAGATTCGGATGGTTTAGTATGAAGCTAAAACTCGTCGGCGGCGATTCCGCCGGCGTCGTCACGGCGTACTACGTGAGTCTTCGTTCTCAATACTAATCCTAAATCTTGTAAAGAAGATAATAATTAGTTTTTTGTGCGTGTGTTGATGAGCAGATGTGTTCTGAGAACGGAGCAGGACCGGAGAGAGACGAGGTTGATTTCGAATTTCTCGGGAACCGAACCGGTGAACCGTACATAGTTCAAACCAATGTGTTTAAAAACGGAACCGGAAATCGCGAGATGCGACATTCCCTCTGGTTCGACCCGACCAAAGATTACCATACTTACTCAATTCTTTGGAATAACCACCAGCTAGTGTAAGTTTCAACTCGGTTTAGTTAACTTAACCGGAAAATTTGGTTTATTAAGATGAAATTAAACCAAATTGGTCAACTAGAGCTAATTGGTTTAATCCGGTTAATTTTCGATTTAAACCAGGTTCTTTGTGGATAGAGTACCGATTCGAGTGTACAAGAACAGTGACAAAGTACCAAACAACGACTTCTTCCCGAACCAGAAGCCAATGTACTTGTTCTCAAGCATCTGGAACGCCGACGATTGGGCGACACGTGGCGGTCTCGAGAAGACCGACTGGAAAAAAGCTCCGTTCGTGTCTTCGTACAAAGACTTCGCCGTCGACGCCTGCCGGTGGAAAGATCCGTTCCCGGCTTGTGTCTCCACCACGACGGAGAATTGGTGGGACCAGTATGACGCGTGGCATTTATCTAAGACGCAGAAGATGGATTATGCGTGGGTGCAGCGTAATCTCGTCGTATACGATTATTGCCAAGACCGTGAGAGGTTTCCTAAAATGCCTTGGGAGTGTTCCATTAGCCCTTGGGATTAAAATTATTAAACTCAGTTTTGTTTTTTTTTAATTGTATCATGTGGAAATGGTTCTTGTAATAATTTTACTTTTTCTTTTTTCTTCTTTTTTTTGCATTTTTAATTTTTCTTTTGCATTATATGTCTATTGATTTAATTAATTATTTATTTGGTCGGCTATTTTTCATAACTTTGCTTTTTTCCCCAAGATGTTTATAGCTTAAATGGCAATATAATTTGTATATAAAATTCACCAAAAATATGAACAATCACTCGACGAAATCCAACAATCATATTTTGTAATCTTTCTATATATTTCGATGAAAATATCTAAAAGTGGCTACTTTAGTAAAAAAATAAAATTTTCATTTTAGAGAAAGGAGAATAGAAAAATAAGGAAGGAAAATCTGATAAATTCAGGAAATTTGAAAAATAATTAAAATCAAATTAGTGGAAAACTAAGAGACTCTTTTTTGTTCGCTATATATATAAGAAGTGGTCAAGCAATATCTTAAAGTTTCAACCTTTCCCAATACAATAATATCACTCAACCCTAGAAGGCAAAAACCTAATGTCAGGCAAACGTTTCAATCCGTTGGATGATCCGCCGACGGCGTCTTCAGGCGAAGAGGAAGAAGCGGAGACTTCAACCGGAGAAGGTGAAGAAGTCGATGGAAGCTCCTCGTCGGAAGAGGAAGACAACGAGCCCTCTAGTGCCGTGAAGAAGCCAGCGACGACTCTCCCTGCCGCGGATAAGAGTCAAGTTTCCGGTTCCGAATCTGGGTCGGACTCTGAAACCGATTCGGGCTCTGACACCGAGAGAAAAGATCCGGTTAAGAATAAAGGATCCACCGTTGCGAAATCCGCCGCCGTAACCAAGGATTCGGCGGTAGTGAAGAAGCATCAAGATTCCAAAAAGGTCGAGACTTCGGCGAAATCCGCGAGCAAGAAGCGTTCTATTGAGACGGAAGGAGCGGCAGCTTCGACGGATGCGAAGAGGGTCAAGAGGGTTTCAGGAGAAGACGAGAAAAAGAGCGGCGGAGGAGGAGGAGGAGGAGAAGAGACGAAGAAAACTTATTTTCAACGAGTGTGGAGTGAAGAAGATGAGATTGCTCTTTTACAAGGGATTATCGATTACAAAACCGATACTGGGGTAAGTCCTTATGATGATAAGGATGAGTTTTATCAGCTGGTGAAGAAATCTATTAGCTTTGATGTTAGTAAGGTCCAAGTCATGGAGAAGCTTAGGAGTTTGAAGAAGAAGTTTGAGAACAATATTGGTAAAGGGAAGAAGAACGGTGAGGAACCGGCGTTTACTAAGTCTCATGATCAAGAGGCCTTTGGTTTGTCAAAGTCTATTTGGGGAGCTAATGGGATTCTTTTCGAATCAGCTGTGAAATCTAATGGGAAGTCGAAGAATAAGAGCAGTAAGTCGAAGAAAGTTGAGTCTGTGAAGCCAGAGCTTATCTCTTCTTTGCAGAATGTTAAGAGCTGTGAAGACGAGGAGACTGATACAGGAGAAGTAGAATTGGATTCTGGTATTGTTAAATTGCTAGCGCGTTTTGGTATGGATGATCTTGCTGCTCAACAAGGTTGGACTAGGCTTGCTGCAGAGGATAAGAATAGGTTTGAGGAGCAGTGGAAAGTGTTGCAGATTAAGGAATTCGAGTTCTATTCGCAGAGGAGCGGTTTCATTCACGAGGTGGTAACAAAGATGGCTGAAGCTTTTCGACCAAACCCTTAGATACATATGAAGTTCTTGTTTTTGTTTCTTTCCCTTTTGCCTAGAAGTCGGGCTTTCGTTTGTTTAACTTTCTATTGCTTCTTGACTTCATTTTGGAATATTTTTCGGGTTTATCAATATCAAGGAAGCAAGTTTAACTAAAACCAAAGCAGTTTTAAGTATTATGCTGTTAATTTTATACATATATTGCGTTGAAGGCATGATCTTGGGAAGAAAAAACGGGCTATGCGCGGCTTCTTTGTTCTGGATTTTCTTGTTGCAAATTCTCTTTGTCTTCCTTTTTAGCAGCAATGGCTGAAACATAGTATGCTGAAGTCACCAGTCCGTGAACAAGACAACATATGCCTCCGATAAGGAAAAGCCAATGATTCGGCAAACTGCAGAATTTATTAGACTTCGAGTTGGCCAGTGTTCCTAACATCAGCGTTGAGTAGCTGGCCGCGAACAAGATCCTAGGACAAAAGGTATGTCAAAAGCAAACACAGTTAAACAAGTTCTTCTAAACTTCGAAAATTTTGCTGAACAAAATCTCAAAAGATTTGGTGGTCTTTGCATTACCAGGAGAGAACAAGGAAAGCCACAGCGAGTATCTTGTTCGCGGTAGCTCTCTTGAAATCTTGTTTAGAGCGAATGTAAGTGCAGTCTCCAAGCACATTGGCTGTGACATGGACAAGAAACAAAAGCACCATTGCAGCTACCCCCTCAGCGAAAGCTCCTGGTCTTGGGATTCTTCGACATCCATATTCCGAATGTGTTGAATGCTGTTGATGATGATGAGGATGTTGTTGCTGTTTTTCAATAGAGAAACATCAAATATAAGAGAAGATTATATAGGTAATGAAACTAAACTCATTGCTTAGATGCTTAAACCTTTCTTTGATCAATCTCAGCTTCAATCCCGAGGACTGCAGCTGAAATGTCTGCACATATGATCATAACCGA
The DNA here is from genome assembly GCA_900406275.1 of Anastatica hierochuntica. NCBI lineage: Eukaryota > Viridiplantae > Streptophyta > Magnoliopsida > Brassicales > Brassicaceae > Anastatica > Anastatica hierochuntica. Next base: position 10,264 of record OVAN01014268.1, on the reverse strand, counting down.
AACCAAGAATTCAAGATCGCTTTCCATTTTTATTTTCTCAATTTCATAAAACCATCTTTTTGTAATTTGATTACTGTATTTATTACCATTGTTCTATGAAAGTTTTGAGGAAGAGGAAAAGAATAAAGAAACAGAATCAGGTTACTTTCCCTAAGCCTCCCTCTCATTACAAGACAAAAGAGAGATTCGGTTTTGGTCTCACCAAGTAAGTAAAGTTTCATTCCGTTTCTTAAAACTTTGTCATTGATCTTTTAAACTAGATTAGTGTAGATTAAATAAATCTCTGTTTAAAGATATGAATTTCAGAATCGAAATCAGAGGTTGATCACATGTTTTGACTTTTAACTTGAAAAAAAAAGTCCAAAGCTCAATAGATGCAGCATGTGGCCTTATACTCTGTTCTGGAACGTGAAGAGAAGTGAAAAAAAGTTTGATTAACCATATCTTTTTTTGTTATTCTATAATCATATATGCTAAGATTATTATATTTTCCAGGTTGTGATTGGTAAAGAATCGTTCCTTTTTAAGATTTGAATTATCTATTTCTAAAGAGAGTTTAATTTTGGTTCATTCATGTTGTGATACGATATCTTTACGCTTATGGAAATTTTCAATCTTATTTTGGAAACAGTTTGTGTGGATATGGTGAAGAAGAAGAAGCAGGAAGAGACAGAAACAGAGCAACTAGAGCCAAATTCTCATAGAATTTCTTCATAATTCACATCTCTTTTTGTTAATACGAAGACGGAATCTTGAACAGATATGCGTGGAGTTTGGCTTTATCTCAAAAATTCGATGAGCTGCTGCAATACACTGAAGTCAGCCGAAGCTGGTGATCCAGACAAGAACCGAATCCAGGAGACGAAGTATCCATCTGGGTTCTCAAGAAGATCAACGTCGAATCTAAGGATCAACTTGGTTACTAATGGAGATGAACGAGCTATGCAGAATCTAAATTGCTGCAGCGCAAGGTCTCTGGAGAGCTCCAAGTTTATAAATACAACGAAATTAGAGGGCAATGCTGATACTTCTGACAGGTTCAGCGGATCATCTTCTTCTGATTTACTTACTGGTCATAGTTATTATGAGAGCTTTGATGTTGTTGGCGCTGATATTTGCGGTTTCGGAGCTCTCACATGTCGGAAATGTCAGCAGAGAGTCAAAGATCTTGACGCTTTTGAGGCTCATTACCTTTCTAACCACTCTGGTAAGACTCGGATTAGATCTCTCTTTCTCTTCATCGATTTTTAGTCATCGTTTAGAGGAGAATTTTGATTTGTGTTTTTTCTCGTAGTCACTAGACTCTTAGCAGGAGACTTCTCAAGAACAACAGTAGAGTTAATCTGCAACACAGGCTATTCTCACAAGCTTGGCAAAACGAAAGGGAACAACATTTCAGCGATTCTTAAAGTAGAGAACTTGCAGAGAGTCGTTGCAGAGTTCGAAGATTACAGAGAAGTCGTGAAAATAAGAGCAAACAAGCTTTCAAAGAAACACTCTCGCTGTATGGCTGACGGTAACGAGCTACTCGGGTTCCACGGTACAACGCTTTCATGCTCCCTCGGTTTGAGCAGCAACAACAACAACAACAACACCTCTTCTTCAAACCTCTGTTTCTCGGACCAATGCGGAGTTTGTCAGATCCTAAGACACGGTTTCGCTTCTAAAACAAGACCCGATGGAATCGAAGGGATTCTCACAGCATCAACTAGCTATAGAGCTCTCGAATACATCGAAACGGATCGAGTGAGAAACAGAGATACATTGAAAGCTCTTGTGCTATGTAGAGTCATTGCAGGGAGAGTTCATAAACCTATGAAGAAGTTTGAAGATCCTTTTGAGTTCTCTGAGTTTGATTCTTTGGCTTTGAGAATGGGAGTAAACTCAAGAATCGATGAGCTTTGTCTCTTGAGTACTAAAGCTTTGTTACCTTGCTTTGTTATCATCTTCAAGCCTTAACACAACAACAACAAAAAAATTTTCACACATTTGTATATTTGTTATTTTTGTTTGTTTCCGAGAGGGGTAGTTTCGTCTTTTTCTTTAGTAAAAAAAAACATTTTTCCGTGTATTGAGGAAGAAAAGTTTTTGATATTAAAATCTGAAACTGAACCAGAGCGAGAGAGAGAGAGAGAGGGAGGTGTGTTCGTCTTCTTCTTCCCGTCGTCTCCGGCGGCGAAAAGCTAAATCTCAATCGGAGAAGAGAGGAGATTAAGTTGTGCAACGATGTCGAAGAAGAAAGCAGCTGGTAGCACCATGACGCTTAAGGATTTCCATGGCGGCTCTATACCATCTGATCTCCCTCTCCCTTCTGCTCCTGGAGTGTAAGTCTCTACTGATTCGTATCAAATCTTTCGTTATTCTCTCCTACTTAGTATGCGTTTTCGGAGATTGATCAAATCCTCGTTTCTGTTTGTGATATTTGAGTGATTGTTTCTGGTGAATCCATTGTTTACTCTTAGAGATATTAGATCTACACGGAATAATTTATCTTCCGATTGTTATCATCCCTTGTATTCGGATAAGCAGCGTCTGTGATTTTGATATCGTCGTCGCTTTTCATTTGTAGGATTCCGAAGATTACTACGGATCGTCCTTGGGGAACCTCACTCGGCCGACTGGATCAGAGAATAAGGCCGAGTTCGTCTCATACTATACGGAACTTCGATGATAAATCTCTGTTTCTGCCTCACACGGCTAATATTGGACGTAATTTTAGTGAGGATGAACGGAACCCTCTGGATGGTCACTCGGCTCCTCGTAGAATGGTCAGTGATGATGTTTTCCGGGTTGCAAATAGCCGTCTGGAGGTAAAAGCTGACTCGGTTTTAGCTGGGAGACATAGTAGTTGGTCAGCGGGAGCTGGTCCTTTACCTGGGAAGATGAATAATGCGACTCAGTCTGTGACTATGGCTGGTAATAGTGAGAACTCGGGGTCAGGAACTCAACCTAATGTGTGGAGTGCAAGGAAGGGAGTCTCGGTGGCTAACAATGAGCCGGTACTGTCTCCGTGGACTGCAAAGCCAGCAGGTTCTAATTTGGCTCATACAAGTGGGCTTGAGCAAGTGTCTTCAGGGAGATGGCAGACCAAACTTTTGGTTGATTCTCAGTCCGGTTGTGATGTTGTCCAGCATTCAGAGATACAGAACAGATTTTACAAGACCAATAGCCCTGTGTGTAATCAAGAGGATCAGCCACATAGAACGCTTGTAGAACGGGGCCTGGTCAGTGAAGATGGGATACAGGGTGGGAAAATGTTTTCTCATGAGTATGAAAAAATCCCTGGCCCAAGTTATTTGGACGGTAAGGAAGCAAAAACTAGCGATAGACCTCTTCCAAATTATTCTGAAGTTAGGCCTGCTGGACATTTGATGCAACCAACAGCCCCTTCTGAAGTCGTGGAACGGCCTAAGCTGAATTTACTGCCTCGGACAAAACCTCTTGGCAGCGTTGAAAAACCTGTGACTGATGGAAAACTGGTATTGGCTATATAAGTTCTTGAGCTGGCTCTTTGGTTTTCATGTTTTTAGATCACCTGTGTTTTCTGATGACTCTACTCTATATCTGCAGGAAAATGGTGCTTCAAATCTTATTCAGCGTGATCATGTTGATGCGACACAGAGAAATATGAACATTTCAAAACCTGGGTTGTCTGGGATTCCTAACCAGCCGGTTGAGCGCCCCAAGTTAAATCTGAAGCCTGTGGCACAATTGCTTGAGCGGCCAGAAGTTAAAACTGATAAGGAAAGGTAAGGATGTTCAAGCTATGGTGGTACTTTACATTTATTGCCCCGGCTCAGTATTAATTATCTAGGAGTTTGGGTTTGGATACAAAAGAATTGCATAATCTCTAAAAATTTGTACTGGCTGATGGCTTATATTGAAAGGATTATGCTCTGCGTCGTGACATGTTCTGGTATTTAGTCAAATTGAAAGAGATTGCTGATATTGACTTTAGCTATCCCCAGAAACATCGAAATGTTCAGAGTTATTTTTGCTAGATTATCTTTTCTCCGTCATTCACTTCTCTGTAATACCAACTACACAAACATGCTTACCTCTTCTGGTTCATGGTGCAGAAGTGCGGTTTTTGGTGGTGCCAGACCACGAGAGCTGGTGAGTGCGGATTGTTTTATCTTGTTTGTGTCTCTCTCTTTTGTTTAGCTACCTGTTTATTCATCACAGATTTGCAACCTGATCTTAACCTCTATATTGCGATTAGGTGTTGAAGGAGCGAGGCTTCGATGAGACGGAGCATCACAAACCGGAGCAACCAGTAGAGAGGTATGGGTTTCCCCTAGCTGTGTATACGTCCTGCTATCATCTTACAGTTCCGTTGAGATCAGTTATCTAATTCTTTTGTTTTTACCTTCATATCAAAAGGATGGTCCTCAAACCGATGGAAAGAGTTCCAGAGCATGCAATTCAAAGGCCAATGAGCGCTCCTCGTGACCTGAGAACGAGGAAATTCGAGCAAAAGGACGGCCAAAGTATAAGCGACGTCGCCATATCTGAAGCCCAGAGAAGAAACTGGCGTGAAAATGATATCAAGAGCTCAAGACAGCAACTACAAGCTCGGGAGAAGACGAGACATCCATCACCAGAGACATGGCGAAAACCGGTGCCCCAGAAACCGGAATCACCAGATAGAACAGGGCTTCGCCACGGTAAAGCCGCTTCTGCCCTTGAGCTAGCTCAAGCCTATTCTCCTTTCCCTGACCCTAAATCAAGAACAGGAAACATCAACAATTTTAACAACCGAACGCCGCAGCAGCAGCCGTTCTCTCGGTTGGTAGGATCAACAACCACACCAAGACAGATTAATGGCTACTAAGTGAGTCATTGTTCATTCGCTCTACCGAAATGGTTTTAGTTCCGACTAATTTGGATCTTTAATTTCTCGAACACATCAAATGAAGTTTGTGGGAGTGTTGTTTCCTTAACATTAGAGTCGGATCAAATAAGCCAAATATGTTTCAATTGCGTAATCTTCAAAAAAGAGAAGCTTATATGAGTTTTACAATTACACTTCTATCTTCTGCTAGATTTTACTAATAAACTAAATGACTAAAAGCTTCCTCTATAGAGGAACACCGTCTTTCCAGCAGATTCGCATCCTCATCTAACTATTGTCCGATTTTTCAAGAGCTGCACGGAATAGTATTCAGATGCATTACTAGAGATCCGAAAAAAGGTCAATAACTAAAAAGAAACACAAGATGTAAAGTTTGGAGAGTGGTACTGTTGTAATTGAGAAGCTTCTCAATAAGATCAACATGAGTCATAAGCATACGCCTGCAGCAGTATCTCACTAACTGAAGTGCATCAAGTGCATCCCTACATTTACATTAAAAAAAATCCGGAGCAACCGAGTTATAGAATCTACACACTAAACAAGATAGACACAATCTAGAAGAGCAAATTATTAGCTAAAAGCCTTCAAATCATTAGAGTAATTAGTTACAATATCTATCTTCCCCTGAGATCCAACTCATTTCTATCGAAAGTACTCTTTTTCTTTCGATACAAAATTTGATTAGTCGAAGAACGAAGCCAACAGGTTTTACTTTCTACTCTTAAACAATGGAGATAAAATATACAAACACGTCGAAAGGAAAACTAAAAACGGGCACATTACATAAAGATTAAACTACAACTTACAATAACATAATGAACATAAACAGAAAAAACAACATAAGCTAAAATCTTTCAACCACTAATCTCTATGACTACTTTTTGCTAATTACATACTTCACTTAGCATCTTCCATCCATAAACAACAGACCCAGTACCAAACCTGAGCTAAATTTCTCTAAAATTTCAAATAAATTCCACAAAAGAGACCAAGAAGAAAGACGTAGTAGCTTACCCTTCAGTGTAATCTAGCTGGAGAAGATCAAGATACGCGTCCCATTTGTTTCCAATCACCTAATTAAACAAAATCACAGAGTCAAAGTTTAGTAAAGATCAAAACTTTATCTCTCAAAAAGATTGTATCCACTCAAAAAAACAATTCGTATTATATAAGAGAGAGTAGATAAATCTCTTCACTAAACCTTTCCACAGGTAAAGCAGCGAACAGGGATAATCATCTTCTTTGTTGTCTGCTTCTCTCTCTCTCTCTGCCTCTTTGGGATTTTAGGGTTCTTCTTCTTCTCGTTTCGCTACTCTTGAAAGATGAAAGAACGAGAACAGAGAAGTGCGTGCTTCAAACGACGTCGTTTTAGTTAAATGGGCCTACAAAAGCCCAAATTTTAAATGGGCTTACTTCCGTATTTATATAATCAAATTAAGTTAAGCGTTAAGCAAAAGATTTCAACTACACTTAAAACTCTAAAAATTAATACGGTTAATTCATCGAGAGAGTTTTTTTTTTTTTGCTCAAAAACTTAATTTGGGATCGAAAATAGTTATCGATTTATCGAGGTATTAATTTATAGAGGTTATACGGAGAAGATAAAATATGATTGTTAACATTTGAGATTAATGATAATAGGTGTTGCTTAGGACTTGAGTGGTCTTATTCCTTATCCCATCCACATTCATGGCAAGTATTTGATTAATAAGGTCCAAAATGAGAATGTTACAGAAATAAACATAACATTTATTGATCAAACTTAAATAGCATATTGTATATAACTTATATAAAATCAACTTCATTCATCAAATCAAAAGAATGTTTTTGCTTCTTTACCTTTGACTTTGACACATTTTGATATATGTGATGAGAGAAACTCTTTGGTTTAATACCTCATGTAACCATAAGATGAAATCTCGAACTGACTCCGATTCTCATAACCGTAAGGGTAAGAATCTCCGAAAATGTAATCAGAAGTCGTCTTCCACGGATCAGAATGGTTGCTTTCCCAGCAAGAAACATAAGCTTCACGATCTTTTTCATCTTCTTGTTGCTGGAGTCTTTTGTTACGTAAGACACAAGGAAAGTAACCTCCGAATACCATTTCGCAGAGATCCGTCGCTTCTAAACCGTAACCGGAGGGAACATACAGTGCTTTCACTTCTTCTTTAGCTACATTTTCAGATTGAATAGTTCCATAACTTGAGCTGTTATCTTCTTGTTCTTGTTCTTCTTCATCTGATTCATCCTCTTCATCTTCTTCTTCTTCTTCTGCTTCATGATGATCATCTTCTTGGATGGTTTCCAGAGGTTTAGCTTCCTCTAAAGGTTCAGCCAAAGATACACGTTTCTTGACAACTTTATCCTGACCACCATCATAAACTCCAAGAGGAACAGGAGCAATAATCTCTGGAGGAGAAGGAAGAGGATTCGGCTGAGAAGCGGTTGAAGAAGGGTAACAAGTTTTCTCCGACGGAGGAAGAGGTTTTCCATAAGTTGCGACGATGTCATAGCCACCATTATACGGCGTCGGATCGTATTCATCAAACTCAGGCTCGTTGAAGTCAAGAGCAGAGGCGGCTACAGAGGAATAGATCTTAAACAGAGGAGGAGATTCATAGGTTGTATAGAGATTCGGGTCATAGAACAAATGATTTGGCTCAGACATGGTAGAAACAGAGTATGAAGCAACAGAAACAGAGGATGTATCATATCCATTCCAGTTATAACTCACAGGTGGATCAAAAGCAATCTCTTGTTGTTGATACTGATGATAATGATTATGATCATAAAGATTATGAACCTGGTTGAAATCGTAAGGGATCTGGTAATTCTCGTAGAAATTAGCCATCTGAGATTTGATTCTCAGAGAGCTTTCAAGGATTGATTTGGGTTGGTGAAAGATAAAGATTGGTTTGAGCAATGTTTGGTTTTGAAGTCATTGAAGTGTATTGGTTCCATGTGACGTGTTGATAAGGTAGGGACTACTTGATGTAGACGGTGACTAGTGTGTAACTGACCCTACTCTAAAAAGTTTGTCTGCAATTGGTATTAAGAAAACGTGCGGAGGACAAAAGGGTTCAAACCAAACTGATTCAAAAGATTTGAATAACAAAAATCATTAACCGGACCGAACCAAACCAAATCCTCCTACTAGGAGGAGAACTTAAATCAATGGTCTTTTGAGTTTAAGTTCTATTGTTCCAAGAAGGTTTAATCACTGATACTAGACGATTCTACATCCAACTTTCATGAGCTAAGGACTAATGGATGGATCAAAATCTCACACAATCTGTTATACAACAACAGTCTGTCTCATGAAGCGGCTGGACCTGGTCTTGGTTTTCTCTGGTGTTCAGGAGGTGGACCGTCTCTTCGTCTTTCGTACCTCTTACTTTGATACTTGGAGTTGTTGCGCTGCTTTGGTTGGTATAATCTCTCCATCGATATACTTGTCACCTAAACCAAACAAAAAACCCGATACAATCATCAGAACAGGAAGATTTTATACATATTGTAACTACTAATCAGGCTTAGTAGACGAGCTACCTCCATAAGCCCTTGTTCTTAACATCTACGTAGGAATCAGGCAAAACCCAGAGAACTCCAGGCAAACCTTTATAAAGACACGAAAAGACCGAAGCGGGTTAGTATCTCGACGATTACAAGCATAGACTATCAGTAACAAGATTACAGCTTCTCTTGATGACTACTACTTCTCACTCACCCTTGAACCTCATCAATGGGTGCATTGGAATCCAGTATATGTTGTTGTACTAAACGCATACATGTTCTTCTTTGCCTCTTCCATGCTTTAAAAAAGTAGTACACACACAATAAGAACACATACACAAGGACTTAGCTTTCTTGCTCTTAATCCAAAACAACAACCTTTTGCTCTTAATCCAAACTAACAAGCCAGTGATTGAAATAAAGGAAGGAACTTTTGAAGATATGAAAAAGAAAGCGGACCTTCCAAGAACAGAAGCAAGAGTGTTAAGGTAAGTATCAATCAACAGAACCCAACTGATTCCGGAGCTCCGACGAGTCTGATGACGCGAGATTCGACGGAGGAGAACGAGTATCGAAAGAAAGCTTCGACAATTGATCGAACTGAAGTAGAGGAGAGTGACGAAACTCCAATGTCCCCTTCATCTTCTTCGCTTTTGATCGTAATTAGGGTTTTCTTCTTCGCCAACAGTGTTCTTCCTTTCTTCTCGAACATGGCGAGAAAAAAAAGTTGATTTTTGGGCTTAATTTGAGTAACCTAAAATGTTGGTTTGGCCCAGACATTTTTAAAAAGCCCGTATAAAAATACAATCTAAAATACGCGGTTTATACACGGTTTGCACGCAAATCGAGGTCAATTTTATGTCGGTTATCGTGGTGGAACGGGGTCCGTTTTGTTGATCCGTGTCCGTTACGCGTCGGACACGTGTCTGACCAGTTAAAAGACAAGTTCGAAGAAGTGTAACGAATTGGGCCAACTAGAGCCCATTGATAAACCTAATAACTGATAGTGAAGCCCAATTAAAATTACAAGTATGTTCTCTCGTCGGCGATATCGAGGAATGTGGCGGCGTAGCAACTTGCCGGTGACTCTTCAACAGCCTTGTGAATCGTTTCCTTTTTCGATTTCTTCTTCCCGAACTCACCCAGATTCTGATCAGAGTATATCTGGTGAGGACTCCTTAACACTCTTACCTTGAGCTTGCTTTAGAGAGATCTGAGAAACTCTGTGACTTTGTCCGTTGTTATGTGTTTGAATTTGGAATGATTCCAAGTTATCGGAAGTATTATCGTCTCTCTCTCCTCGCTGCTACTGCTTTTTATCGACGAGTAATCTGAATCCACCGTCGCAGCTTTCACAATCGACACGCGACGCCGTGACCCAGCGGCGGAGATGCTCAAATGAAGCAGAGGATGATTCCATGTGAAGCGGATAACGGAGATCGTGGAAATATGGGTCAGGTGGCTTAGGGTTTTGGGAACAAGCGAGGAAGACGAAGAAGAAAATGTCGTGAAGGAAGCCATTGCAATTGCAGACAGACACAGTCGAGAGAGAGAGAGAGACTCATTGGAGAGTGAGTGGATAAGATTGCTAAAAACGACATCGCTTTGGTTAAAATATAATTGGCCCTAATGTTTGGGTCGAATTTGTACTCAAGCCTATATTTCTGACAAAAACATATACGACACATCATAAAATTGTAATTCATATGATATTGACACATGTCATTAAATTGATCGGATTATGACATCTGTCAAATATTAAAAAGTTACAATTATGCATAAGTAAATTTTCCATTTCACAAGTTTAATATTACACTAGGGGTTTGTCCCGCGCTACGCGCTGATTATGTGTATATATATTGTTATTTTAGAAGTCGTTATTGAAATTTGGCT